>CM038110.1:2862985-2976948 GCA_001642375.2 Mentha longifolia | reverse complement strand
CCCTAGGTTTTTGTCAAATTCCAGTGGGGTCACTTGACCCCACTGCCACCATGGTGGCTCCGCCCCTGTATCCAACGGGAGTCTTCACCACTGTACAAACAAATGACCTTATCTTCTTTTATCTGGTACATGATACAGAGAGTTGAAAATTTGTTTGATTAGTATCATATCAAGGGATAAAGTGCGCGTGATAGTTTATCACGGACTTTAGGATATCTCTGATTTGCAATCCTATATATAAAGTAAACATGAAATTTATGTTGGATAAAATTAGTCAATCCGCTATTATTCCTCAAAATAAACACCCATTTAGTATATTATATTTATTTTAAAAATATATTCGAAACAAAAAAATCCTACTTACCCATTTGGATATGGTTAGATCAATGTCATTATTCAAGAGCTGGAGACTCCATTCTTCTCTACTCCACAAATCCAATTCACGACTAGTAGTGAAAGGATATGCTGCATTTTCCCATGTCCACAACATGTGATATGCGTTTGAGCTCGACACCTTTCCCAGTGGATCCAACGCCACCAAAATCGGCTTCTTCGAGAAATGCCACTCCTCCTTCACGTACTTTATCACGCCCGGTTTCAGCAAGCTCGGTTGCTCCAACGTGTACCTAATACGATCCCGTAATATTTTATTTTTTGATTCGAAAATATTGATATTGAAAATATTGAAGTTTTTATTTTTTTATTTTTTTTATTATCGATTAGACATTTATTAGTCATATCAGGGTCGTATCAATTGGTACCATGGCATCTTAATCTTCAAATGATCAAACTTCTTGTCAAAATCATCATCTCCTGCGACCTTCTTGGCAATCGTGAGCCACACGATTTCGTACTGGAGATTTGTGTCGTTTCTCGAAGTTTTATATATTGGAGAGAATGTGAATCTCGTGGTCGGAAATTTCGAGATCTGAGATGAGTAGGAGAACTGTTTTCCCTTTGAGAACATCGACGCCTACCTGTTCACGTACATATCATAATGTTAGGCGTAAGTTGTAAATACATATTAATTTATTTCAACCACTCATGTAAGAAATTATTGCTATTTAGGTGTAAGAAAAAAACACTGTAATTAACTGACCTTACACTTCGACGAGTCATTGTCAAGGTTAACCTCGCTATTTTGTATCCAGTTTTTATTTTTGACACGCTTTACAAAACTTTTCAACAGTGTTATCACATTTTGATTTATAGCAAATAGACTTACCTTAAATTTTTTTTAAGACCGAGAAAAAGTCGTGACTTAATGATTTTTTTCCACGAGAATTGGAAATTCCGAGGATATAATTAATCTTGAAGAAATCATATTACCATATTTTTCTTGTTGTGAATATTTGACGTTCGTCTATTTTGCTACAAATCAGAAAGTAAATTCAATATTGACAATTTGGAATATTTGTACAAAACACATCCAAAATAATAAAACGGGTAAAAGTTAGGGGAGTTTTTGGCAATAAAACTAATTTGGAACTACAAAAGTTAGTATACTCTTACACTAAATTTCCTCAAAAATAAAAATAAAAAAAAATAAAAAGAAAAAGAAAACTACGTTTCAAAACAAACCACCAAATAATATTATGAGAAACGCTTCCATACCGTGAGCACTTTAATAAGTGTGCTCATGACTGATGTGGTAGTGTCACGCCAATAATTTTATTTCATTTAGGGTTTAGTTTTTTTAGCATAGTTTCTTTCTTTTTTTTGGTTAGGGTTCATTTTAATTTTTCTTAAATATATTATCGCCACATCAGCCGTTGCATATTAAAGCATGCACATAATGGGTAGGGGTTCGTTCTTGTAAGTAAAAAATTCTACCTTCGTTGTCCCCTTGAGAAGATAGCCATCCTTCACATAAATTATAAGCTGTAGTATTTCCTGGTTGTCTACATACTTTGTCGTTTCACGAATAGACTGCTCAAACCACCACTTAATTCTCCCATAGCATTCAATTAGTTCCTTCTCCGCTGCAAAAATTTCACTTTCTTCATAAGATTAAATGATTTTTTTTCTTTTCTTTTTCTATTTTTACTTGTGCAACATGACTAATTTACCTATGTATTCGTTGCAGAGCTGAAGCTGAGCACTGAAAGTACTCTGAATGCTGACGATCTTCTGTTCTAAGCTTGAATGGTCCCATGTTTCTGTATGCGAACTTATCGTGCAAAATATATGCCAAAAAAAAAAAAAAAAAAAATCATTAAAGAAAAAAATATTAATTAAAAAAACTACAATGAAAGAATTTTTCATGTTTTCTTACACTTCACTTATGCCAAGAATTTCTGTAATCTGAGAGGCCCAGGCGACGGCTCTCGTCATCCAATAAACAGCGATTGGGATTTGCTTTAATGCAACTACCATTGGTTCTGCATCGTTTGTTATGTACTTCGATTTCGATTGCAAATTGCTAAATTTGGTAATGCATTTCGTCACCTCAATGGATAATTTCACTAGGCTTACGATAGTCTCGAATTTTGATTTGATCAGGTCAGAATTGTCGATGTTTTCAGGAATATGCTTGAGGATTGCGATCAGTTTTGCGAGTGGATTGCTCGTACATAGCTCGGTGACGAGGTTGAATTGGGCGTAGTCGACCACACACGATGCTAGAACTATCACGATTTTTGCCTCCCACTTGTAGCTCGAGAGGAGCTTCAGGATTTCGATGGCCGATGTGTGGCTGTCTCCTCCCGAGCACTTGCACGCTAACTGAACAACAACAACAATAACAACGATAAAAATTGAAGTCTCAAACATGAAAAGGGTTTGAAACCCCGAGCCCAAAGTGAGTGGGGCCCATTGTTAAATTAGGGCAGTAGTACAAGCTACTATGTGAAATCCGCCCTTAACAATTAAATTAGGTTATATTTTGAACGTTATGAATACATTGTTTAAATATTTACTTACTCGACGTGGGACGACATTACAAAAATGCTTTATAATATAAGAAGATTCAGGATCCTACCACACAGGAAATCTTGTGTAGGAGGCTATTGAGGCCACCTGGCACCGTTGTTAGGTCCCGTTTCTCAATTTGACAGGTTGATCCCTGTTCGAAAATATCGTGGAATTGAGTGGCCTCGATATAAATAAATGAGTAAAGTCGGGTCAAGGAAATGAGAACGAAGCTACTCACATTGGGAGTGGTGACGACTCCAAGGGTGACAAGATTGAGGATTTCTTCGACTACGGAGAGAACTGCTCCGGAGTCGAAGGTGACGCCATCGCTAGCATGGGTTTCTAGGATTTTCTTCCTCAGGGCATTCTCATCCGACACTGAGATCAGTTTCTTAGTAGCACTTGCCATTCTCTCTCTCTGTCTATCTAATTTTTGCCCTTATGTTTTGTTGAAGGTTTGTGCCTTTTTATAGCAAGAAAAAGCATGCATAAATAGGGGTATGTGGGGAATAAAATAAAGCCATTCGATCACGTGATGCACTTACATGATATTTCAACGGTGAAGATTATGTTTATCTAAATCCCTTGTTGGTTCCACGTATCTACCAAATACCGTATGCATTAAATAGGGGCATGCCTTGTAATAATAAATAAAGAAGGGGGCTTATTCACATGCTAATTAAGCGTGTGCGAAGGTAGATAATATGTTAATGGTTGAGATTTTTTTAGGGTTTGGATTTTATTTGGATACTTTCATCTTTCCACCCTACAATGGGGATAAGCAATCTCCGCAACAGTCCCCAAAATCCCATCTAAGAAATAAAATACTGTACTACTGTTATATTTCAAGAAAAAATTACGTGTGTGATTTTAATGAATATGCTAGAATGTTTTCGTGTGCGATATACAGATTTAAAATTCTTTCTATCACAGACTTGTAGTTTACAATTATCAAATAATTATTATTTCCGACACATTAAAATAAATCTCATGTAAAAATATATTAACATTCGAAAAATGTAATACTCCTTCTGTCCGTGAAAAATGTGAAAAGTTTTTCTTTTTCAGTTGTCCGCAAAAAACGTGAACATTCTATTATATGACGTGGACCTCATATCTATAATATTCTTTTCACCCTTACAAGTCTACCAAAATTCATTTTAATATCCATTTATCTATAATATTCAGTACAATAAGTGGGGTCGAAAAACCACTTTCATCTACTTATTACAAAAATTAAAATCATGCCAGAAAGTAATGTTCACGTTTTTAGCAGACGGAGAAATATTATGTATATGATATCTAAATGGTATCATCTAGTAATAGAAAAGTACAATTAAATTATAAAGTACAATATACTCTTCATTATATGGGTGAAAATTTAAAATACCCACTTCCAAAATACACGTGTAAGAAATACCCATTTTTCCATAGAACATGCAAAATCTACCTAAAATCTATATTTTTGCCTAATTCCAAGTTTATTCCATTCAAATGATAAAACAATAATCAGGCCAATCACTCTTCCGTAAATAAATTTAATGTATACCAACTTCGTACCTTGTCGAGCCTCTGCAGGATCTTCTTCGCCGGGATTTTTACAGACCACCGTCCAACCACCCCGAGCACCGTATGGTTTCCTATCGTGAATTCCTTTGGCAGTAAACGCCCTAGCCCTCACTGTTATCAATCCGAGCAAAACCGCTCCAAGAAACGTGATAACTGCTCAAAGTGTTGAGCAAAATCGCCCGAGGTTTGTTTGAGAAAATCCCAAGCTGCTTCGTCGTGAAGGCTAAGAAAATTATTGGTAAACAAAAATTCTAAATATGATAGGTGATGAACACAAGCCCAAATTGTTATTAGGGAATTACAGTAAAACCTCTCAAAAAGAATACTCTATTAAGGAATAAACTCTCTTTAGGAATAAAAATTCATGGTCCCTACTTGGGACCAGTTATAATTTGGAATAAACTCCATATTGTCATAATTCATATTTTTTCAAGTCCCAACATAAAGAAATACACCTCCATTTAGGAATAAATCATAATAATATATATAATTTTACAATAGATTTAAGTTGATTTAAAATACTTGTTCAAGATTGATTGTGACAATGATTTAATCTTTTGTGTTGTAACCTTATCCTTCAACTTGTGTGTGCGCATTAGCTCGTCCACATGACCACATTCTTGTTAAAGCAATCAAAAGCAAGTACATGCATCTATGGTGGGTGACTCTTGAGTATTGTCTTTTCATATTACGTGAGTAAATTAGTTCAATTAAGTTCAACACATTACATGTACATGTATCTACTAATTATACCATTATATAATATACATGCATTTAAAAAAAAAAAAAACCTTATAACTCTATTTAGGAATAACCCCCATTTAGGAATATTTTTTTGTGGTCCCAAGGATATGACTATAGAGAGGTTTTACTGTATAAAATATTTATTACATAAGTATATCTCCTTTAGCGATGAGACAAACTTGTTTAGCTACCTATGGTAGCGAACTTGAAAACACTCATACACTGGAAAACTAAACTATAATAATTTTTTTTTTGAAGAAAGCTAAGAAATTTTTTGATGATCTTTCCTTCTCTCGTCTTTATTTATAGATATCTTAAGACATCTTTACTCCTTGAATAACTGCATCAGATTCCTCTCTATCCGAAGCCAGCTTACTCCCATGTGATGCATGGGTCCTCCTTCATCAATCACCACTAAAAGTAGTGATTATTGAGTGTGGCATGTAAAGGTTGGGTCCTCCACTTTGAATTCCATCGAAAGAGGATGGTGGAATATCACTGTCTTGTTTTGGACCATCCGTAAGTGGTCCTCCCACTTTTGTCGTTTTCTTTTTGTGGGAATCTTTCTTTTTCTACCCACCCATGTCATTTTCTTTTTGGGTGAGGCTCCTCCATTATAGAGTCACACGACTTTATCCTCTTGTGTCGGCCATCTACTTTTTTCCCGGGGCCTTGGGCATCCTTGCTTTTGGTGGTGCCCTTGGTTCTTTCTTGTCATTGGCTCGAGCTCTTCCTGCCCTTGGCATGAATCATCTGCCAAACTCTAGCTCCTTTTGGTTTGGGCATGCTGAATAAATATCTTTGATCTAGTTCCCATAATGAGCCATGTTACAGTACTTGCAATAAGTTTCTTTGCTTGACGCAAGCTTGTTCTCCCAAAGCAGAGTCTTCTTTTTTTCGAAAGACTCTTCTGCGAATCTTGTAGTTTTTTCTGTCATATATTTAACATGAATGATCCATTCACGGAATTCTAAAAGAATTTGGACGGAAACTTGACTTTTTCCATCTTTATAAGACATACCCATAAATCCCAAACTCTTCGGGTTGAGATTTCATCGTCTATGATTGTGGAGACTAACGGAACTTCTCCACTAGATACCTTAACATTGTTAAGGGCTCTTTCATCAGTTCTCCTAAGTATGATATTGTGAAAGGTTTTATGGTTCCCTTTTCCTTCTGGTGCTGCACTGACAATGTATAGCTCCAAAATATCTCTGCGAGTAAGTTGTTTATTGTTAGCCCATGAATCGTACACCGCCTCTTGAATCTATTTTGGTAGATTCTTGATTTTGTGAATGCTGGTGACATAGTATAAACTGAAGCAAGTGCTCTAAATTCATGCCATTGCTTGACCTCATGTGGACTGGCTCCTAGCATCATCCACACACGGGGATATTTCCCTGAGATATCAACCAAAGATTTACTTGGATTGATTTCTCTTCTCGTAAGTAATTATTCCCAGCTAGCTTGATAGACGTGCCAGTAAGAAGAAACTTGTAATTTTTTATTAATATTAGAAGTGCATGTCATGGGCCTAAGATTAATCTCTTCTTCTTTAACCCCAGAGGTACTGGGTTCAGATGATAGATCAGAATTTGACTTCTGAGTATCATATTTTCCTTGGGCCGATGGTTCCGAAGATACCACCAACTTAGGACTTGTGCAAGAAGTATTTGAATCATTTGCTACCATTATAGGGGTCGACAACCGAAGCACTTTTTTTTCCAGGGTTATCCTGGAAGCCCGAAGGAGTGGCTCTTGAATTGCATTCCAGCACTGTGTTTGTGCTAGTCTGCATGCTTGAATTCTATTGGAGACTTTCATCTTGTCGATAACTTGTATTCTTCCGGCTTGTTCAGCCCTTAGAACAAACTCATCCCATTCCCTGAAAAGTATCTCAATATTTTCTCCGAGATATTTCTAGGCCATCATGATGGAGTTTGCTTCAATTGGCTCCATCTCTTGTTAAAAATCAGCAAGAGCATTCTCATAAGATTTTATAATAACAATATCAAATATAAAATATTGACATTCGGCTTGCCATCTTAATAATCTAGCCTTTTCAGGTTTAGATTCTATCTTGTTTTTTAAGAAAACTTTAACTTGTGTGTTATCAACTTTCAAAACAAATTTCATTGTTAATAAGAATAGGGGTCATTTCTTAAAGGCCTTTCATACTGCAAAGAACTCTTTCTCGTTGATGTGCCAGCGTATGGCCTCATTTTCTTGGAACAATCCACTGATCACTAGCATATGTGTATAAGACTAGATCGTCTTCATTTTGTGGTATTGAGAGTTTTGGGAGGTTTTCACAAACTTCCTTTAAGTCTGTCATTCCTTTTCGATGTCCGTCTGTCCATATAAATGGAACATCCTTTTTTTTAATAAAGGACTAAAGACCTTTCTGCATTTTGTAAGATTTAATATAAATGCTCCTGCAAAATTAACAACTCCTAAAAAACTTTGAAATTGTTTCTTTTCTTTTAGATCCTCTGAGAAATTCTTAACCTTTTAGACAATATGGTCTTGTAGAATTATTCTCGATTCATCGATCTCGATTCCCAGAAATTCCATCTTTTGGGTTGCGATGATTGCCTTTTTCTCTAACAGTACTAATCCTTATTTATAACAAACATCTGCAAAGATTTTGAGATGTTTAATATGTTCATTTATATCTTTTGATGTTATTAATATATCATCAATATAGACAAACATAAAAGAGAAGTAATCTTTAAAAAAATTATCCATCTTTCTCTAGAATATCTGGGGTGCATTAGCTAACCTCATTGGCGTTACATTCCAAACATAATGCCTGTGTGGAGTAGAGAAGGCTGTAAACTTCTTACTACTTTCCTCCATGCGAATCTGGTAAAAACCTGACTTGCAATCAAATTTAGAAAAAACCTTAGCATTTATTATGCAGTTGATAAGGTGTTCTCTACTAGGGATGGAATAACTATCAAAATCAAGAATGTCATTAATTCCTTTATAATTAATAACGAGTCTAGGTTTATTTCTTTTAATCTCACCATGGTTTCTTACCAAGAAGCCTGGGCTACTGTACATCGAGTTACCTTGTTCGATTAACTTCATATCAAGATATTCCTTGATAACTTCTTTCATATCCTATTGATCTTTAAGATTCATCAAGATTGGTCTGAATCTAACAAACTCATTAACCTTGTCTAGTTTTGCCTTTTAAGGTTGATCTGAGTTGATTTTTCTCCCACCATGCTAAAGGATTATCATTGTAACATTTTACAATTTTTCTTTTTACATCTTCTAATGACACCTGTGTATCATTTCCAATATCTTTAGAATTTAAAGATACCTTTAAGATTTGGATCTTAGCTTCGTTGTCACTAAGCTCTCCTTCTCTTCTATAGCTCAATAAAGTATTATTGAACCATCTCTGATCCTGCATTTTTGGATGTCGAAGTTGTCCTTCATCACCACGTTTGCTGCGAAAGGCTAATGGCATTTGTCTATTAAATGCCCCTTTTATCCTTTGAACAATGATTTTGTGATCACATTGTGTTGTGAACACCAATCTTTATTTCTCACTATCTTGCATATATCTTTTGAACATTTCAAGAAATTATTTCCCAGCAGAATATCTGCACTAGTATCATGAAAATAAATTGGTGGAGTTTTAACCTTATACCATGGCGTCTGGCTAGCTCCTCCAATTAGAATTTCCACCATCTTGACTCATTTTGTTAGGATCAAGATATTTTTGGAAAAATCTCTCCCTGCAATCTGGGGTAGTTCTTCCTCTATATCTGTTAGGAAGATTCCTCATTTTGCCGTGTTTATTCCTGCACCTGAATCAATATGAGTAGCATAATATTCTGCCTTATATTTTTCATATAACACTCCAATAGGAATGTATATTGAGAATGGACTAGTCATCAGATCAATATTCTTCTTTCATTGATTGTAACTTCCATTCCTTCATCCTTTTGTTCCAAGGTTTGAACTTTTCAAGGAAATCCAAACCTAAGATGAGGATATCATCATCTCTTCATGCTCGTCCTTTGATCTCAACAGCCTATCCTCCAATTTCGATAGTGCCTTTGTAGTGATGGACTTCCAGTTGCTCAAGATAATAAAAGATGTTACAAGGGAAATTAGTTTTCCATCTTGTAGTGTCAAATCTAATGGTTACTCCTCGCCATCCTTCCGGACACTTGATAGTAATAACCACCCTGTTGGGACTCAAAACTTTATTTTGAGTATTTTGAATAAGACTCATTCTCATTAGTTGAGAAGTGATCATATCTCCTTGGAATGACAATCTTCCTGATTGTAATCTAAGGCTTTGATCATGTCTTATGGCAACCATATCTTGGATTTGCATATCCACTTCTCTTAATCATGGAATTTTGATTCTATTGGGACAAATCGCTGTTGTCACCTTCTTGAATATATATGGTATCTTGATGAACTATTTTCCTAGAAACAACGCAATATGATATGAGTTGGAAAGTGCATATGATACCTGATACGTGATGGAATAAGGTCTATTCCCTTCTTCTAATAAATCCTTGCTTTTGAAGTCCTAATAGAGAGTCAGGGCTTTGCTGAAGTTGCTGAAGTCCTAATAAGGTCATGTCCAGTACATAGATTTCCCGCAATAGTTCCCATTACATAATCCTTGAGGTTTCTGACTCGCTTATCACATATAGCGATGTCGATTGGTGAATCTACTCCTGCATAGATTGCTGATTTGAGTACCAATTGGATTGCTTCAATATGGATCCAATTCATCTTTTCTGCAATCTCCAACTTTATCTTTGTAATATCCTAAATTTTTCAAAGTGGAATTCAGTTAAATTAAGAAAGTCTTATTAGAAACTGGTGAATCGATTACGATAAGATAATTTGTACCTCGAAAAATATACTTTTAATATCAACTGTAGAAAATAATTTATTTTTTGTATAAATAAATAAATAAATAAATAAATAAATAAATATATATATATATATATATATATATATATATATATTATTTTTTGAGGATAATCTATATATACTTTTTAGGAATTTTCTAAATGATCGGTTAACATGAATATATATAGACGATTAATAGTATGTATATACTATATAAGTAAGGAATATAGAAAAGAAGCTTGGCTACTTAAGTTATATATACTAGTATTACGTAAGCTAGTATATATATTAGTGCGTGAATAGTATAATATAAGTATATTATATATATTATTATGTAAATTATTAGTATTAACAAATATATTACACTTAGGATGCAAACTCTCTTTTAACTCTTTATAGATATATACATAGGATATATACGTAGCATGCAAATATCTTTACATAATAATTATCTAGGTTTTCAGCAATTATCCTACACTATACGTGGCCCTCTATAAGCTTAGTGACTGTTCTAACCTATAAGATGACCAACGTAGGCTACATGCATGACTGAGCAACTAGAATTTTTCTATAAAAACGCTTATTCATTGCAATATTTTTAGACATCAGTAACTTGTTTCTAGTCTTAGTTTTCCTATAATTTATATCTTGTCATACAAAATCCAAAGAATTCCAAATTGAGATATCGATCCACTACGATAATAGAGCCTTAGAGAAGGAGGAATATAGAGTTATTCTCGAGATTACTCCAGATATCAGGTGGGTCCAAAATGTTTTCAAAGCATGCATGTAATGTTTTAAATATCATTTTTATGTTAAAAATGCAATTATCCATAAAAATATTTTATATGTATGTTCCAAGAAATGACTCCATGGATCGATCGAGATTCATTGTTAGTATCAAATATACTAACTTTGAATTGTGCGCACTCCGATTACATACGATGCCTTGATCACCATCGTATGCTAACTAATGGCGAATTCCTTAAGTTTCGGCTTGGGTTTTCAGCAAGTACTAGGATTATTTAGGGTTACGATCTTGAACCCGGTCTAAATGAACCAAAGGTGATTTGTAGCCTTGGTTGAGTCCAAGAATGAACATCACACACCCCAAAATGATATTTGTATTTTCAAGAGTTATTTTCTACAAGCCTCTTGATATACCATGTATGGATAAATTGCTAGTTTTCAAAATGCTTGCCAAAGGGGCATGATCCACTGAGTACTCAAGTACTCAGCCCAAAACTCTTTCAAATGTTTTCAGGTCTGGAAGCAGGTGATGTGCAGCAAGGCTGAGGTAGGGGGTTGTTACAGGGCTTTATTAAGTTTCCGCTATGTTATTTTGCTAATAACTCTGATCACGAGATTACTAGTTTTGTAATAATATAGGTGTCGAGGGTGTCTTCTTCCAACCTCTAATTATATATAATATGGTTTTCTTCTTTTCTTCTCTAAACTTGTTTCACTTCCTGTATTACTTATTGTCGGATGGAGAGGCGCATTTCAGTTCCTTTTGGAAGCTCGAATTCCCACTCGATTATGGCTATCCCATTTTTTGCAGTGGATGTCGACTCCTTTAGTTTACTAGAAACCGATTTACCCCATCTTTTACTTTATCTAGGATGGAGAGTGTCATGCAATGGTTCCACTTGGACGCTCGAATTCCTACTCACTCTTGGTATATCCAATTGTCGTAGTAGATGATCGACTCCACTTGGTGACTTGACGGTGGTTTACCCCACCATTTTCTTTATAGTCTCAATTCACATCTTAAGATACTCGTAAAATGGTCATAAGTTAATAATACCCCCCTTTCTTCCCCTCTTCTTCAATCCAACCCCTGCCACCCCCTGGTTCATAGGAATCGGGGCATGACAATCTTTTCCAGATCTTCCCAGATGTCACTTGCTGGAATCAATTGCATCTCCACCTGATTTCTTGTGAGCATGATTGGTAGTGCCATCTCTCGTCTAGGAATACCATAGACAATATAATGCTTTCGACTTTTGAGATTGAAGTTCTTTAGAACTAGGTCTATGTTTCTCGCTGTAAAGCCTTGATACTTTTGTATGTTTAGGCTTTTCTTCATGATTTTATCGATGTGGCTTTGTGAGATAATCGTCCGGCTTGAATATCCGGTTTTATTCTCACATTCCTGATGATAGATCTCTTGTTGAGTCTAATTTTGAATCGGTGAATCTATCATATTCTCCTTCATTGCTGAGGATTTCCTCCTGTTCGTATATACTCTCGTCTGAGGGTATATCTTCAAACTGGTATACTTGTACGGGATCTTGAAAGTAGATCGCGTCTTTGATGTCCGGAGTGGACTCGAATCTTCTCATTTTCTTATTTTCTAGGCAATTTGTAGAAATATGCCCTACTGCTCCACACGTCCAACAATTGCAGTCTTTAAAACTTTCACTAACTTTAGTATGAGCTTTTTGGAAAGTTTTCTTTGCTGGTGTTCTCTCCTGGGGTCTATCTGAGCTAGTTCCCTTAGATTGAAACTTGTTTCTTGACGGACTGCTTCTTTGTCTGTATTTGTATAATCTAGCCTTTTGTCTAGACCACATCGTTCTTGGTCTCCAAGAACCTTTTTTGGATCTTCTTTCTTTAGAATAGGGCTGAAACCTATTCTTCATGCTTCTCTTTTGACTGGCAGGTTCTACTCCAATGACTGTCGGTAGAGCATTGTCTTCACAATTAAGAGGGTCACCTTGTTGATCCTCCTTAATTTTTTGATGTTCTTTTGTGATGTGGCTTGTTGGCACCACTCCGTAAGTTTTGAATGCATATAAGACATCCTCTTTGCAACGCTATCATTGACTCCTGGAATGTAATTTTATGAACATCTCTCTCCGTGGATTAGAAAATTTTAGGAAGAAATTTCCTTTGCCAAATTTTCATCAATCTTAGATTGATGTTGATAGACTGTCAAACGCCTTTTGATCTAATACAACGAGTCTTAGATTTAAAAGGGTCATAGAGTACTTCTTTCTCTTCTCTTCATCGTATTTTCCAAAATATCCATCTCCTAAAAAATGAGTTTTTAGGATATTGGCCATATTTTGAGCCTTTTCCGTATAAGACTCATTACTGAAACACATATTTTTGACTTCTGTGCGCATGCCTTCCCATGCAACCTTTGCCACTCCTGCAAGACTCATTTCAAGGACTTTGATAAATCCATTTTGTTCTATTTCAAGAGTTGTTGTTGCAATCCGCATACTTGTTGCCCATTCATCGATAACGGGTTCTCTATCTTTAAAATTAATTTTATCGATATTGAGAATAACTCCTTATGGATGGATATGTTCCAAGGTAGCCTTTCCAACATGTGTATCATGCTTCCATCTTGTTCTTCGAGCATTGATTCTTTGTTGCTCGATAGCAATGTTATCACCCCTTTGGTGATACGATGTTCCTGCCTCAAAATCATGAGGGCTCCTTTGAGGTTGTGGATCTATTTCTGGCTTGTTCTCCTCAAGTTGAGCCATCTTTAGATCTACCACCTTCATATTAGCAAAAGATTCTGCTAACTCTTGGAGATCTTCTAGACCGATCCTATCGAGGTTATTTAGTTTTTTTACCTCGGATCATTCTGGTAGTCATCTCCAATTTCGGATCCTGTTTATCAACCCTTTTAACCGGTAAAGGGTATTTATCCGGTTCGTTGATAAAAAGATTCTTCCTTATTGACTGGAACATGGCTGAGACTCCAGCTTTTCCACTCGTTTTTTTAATATACTTTAGAATGTCTAATATGACATCCTGTTTGCTAGATATTATGTCCAACTTTTGAGGTACTCCATATAGGCTATTGCCATAATTTTACACCATCTTCTGGATTTTCCATAAATCCATAGAGATTTTGGATTGCTAAGGTGTAATCTCTATGAAATTGGGACCGATCTCCTTGCTTGAGAGTTCCATCAGATATTATGATTCTGATGAGCTGCCCTTCGTAGACGTTGTAACACGCCTTTGAGGTAGGAATTGACCATAAGATGGTTTAGGAAAAATTTCATGAGGAATGAGAGCCTCTGAATATTTTCCTCGGAATCTCCATTTCGAACTGCATGTTCGAGTTGACCTTCCCTCTCTCTCAATCGAGAGTGGAATCTTGTTTTGCTCATCTCCAGCTCTCGGAGATAAAAATTGTAACACTCGTAACTCGGACATATATCCGGTTTCATATTTTTCTTGATGTTTCCTACGTTAGTCATTAATAACATATATAAAAAATAAATATAATTCTCAAATAAACGTAGGGCTCTAATACCATTTTCGAAGCGCGGATCAAAACTCTCAGAATTGAATGAAATCTTATCTTAAGAGTTTTGTAAACAAAAGAATTATGCAAAATCAAAGAAATACAAGACAATTGCAATTCTTTGGAGTGCTCATAGCCTTTGGATATTTTTTATATGGTTTTTAGAAAACTGGGTATTTTTTACATGTAGGTTGTGGTAATGCGTATTTTAATTGATTACCCTCATTATATTGTGACCTGGCACAAAAATAGATGTGTTACACTTGTAATATGGATAGCAAGACAATTTTTCATTTATTCATTCTTGTTTTTATAAAATTTTCTCTTTCCTAAAATTCGAAATTAGTCATGTACATACAACTGGATATGAAATAAAAATTTGGAGATATGACAACTTGTCTGAGAGTGAAAGTAGCTGTCACTTTTAGGGATGGCAATGGATTTCGGACTCGGTCCAAATTCGGTGAACCACATCCATTTTTAGGATATGGACCTTCAAAAATTTGGACTCGACGGATCTGAATCGGATATGGGTCCCAATTATAAATTTTAGATCTGGATCTGGATCTTGACTTTTCAGACCTAGATCCGATCCAGATCCGACCCATGGATCATCTATGTATAATATATAATTTTATTATTTTTAATATTTATCTAATTTCTAATTATATTTCAACTCGTACCCTACTAGTTATTACAAAATATGGAAAAAAAATTACATTTTGCAAGTAACTCATACAAGGGGATGAATCATCAATTCTTGCCTAAAAGTCCCTTATTAATTATTTCAGATCATCACAATATGATTAAAAAAAATAATATGACTAGTACAACCTGCGTTTGTAAATGAGTATGAGTTATTTATGATTGACGTTTTAGTATGATTACTCAATTAAATATCTCTAGTATGGAACTCTTAAGTAGAATTCCACTAGAAATTAATATAGAATATGAAATATGTTTCATATTGACAATTATTAATTGTATTTTTTTTAATAAGTGAATATGTCACGACCGCACTTTGCTAATCGATAGTTAAGCTTGGTAATTCGTGACTAAAATATAAATATTAAATAATGGGCGGAAATAGGGAATATTTCTGGAATTGGGACTCATGAAACAACTTCAAATGATTATATAACTGATAAGGTACAGTGTTGCTTGTCAAGATTCTGACTTAGAATACAACCAAATCGGAAAGGGTTTGGAATATCAGAGTGTACGCAGCGGAAATGTAGTTAAAAATACATGTGTGAAGACATGTATTACCAAGAGAATTCAACAACTGCTAATTGCTAATTTGACAAAAGCTCTGCCGGTCACTCCGCTTCAACCTGCTCAACCTGCACATTAAAAATAACTTGGCTCGTTAGTCTACTAGTATAACTTGTGAATTATTAATCGAAACACTAATCGATTTAACTTGTTAACTTCTAACAAAGCAATAATTCATTACTCGTCATAACTCGATACCAAGTAGCTACTCAATTTATTGTAGAATCTCTTCTAGATAATTCTATTTACACAAGTGCTTTTTAAATCACTAAAGAGAATAATTATCCTTTAATCACTTCTAAAGTAGATAGAAAATACGGGGCGTTACAAAATGATTATAATTTTTTCATGTCATATTATTGTAACTTATTTTTTGAATGATTGCAATATTTTTATGGTGTTATGGCTTACTTTTTAATTTCGATTGAAACATAAATAATTACTATAATGTTCTAATCTATTTTTAGTTCATTTATGTAATTTATTTTTAGGTAAAAATTACGATCGCATCCACATTTAATTTGAAAAATGCATATTTTACTTCCCTTTTCTTCCTTTTTTTTTTACATTTATTTTATTTGTTTCATTATTAGTGTCTCATTTATTATTTTATATATCATATATATTCAACAAATGAAACAAAAATAATAATAAAACGAGGGGAAGAATAAATATGTATATAAAAATTTGATACGCTTTTTCCTCCCACCAAGTAAATGCTCACTCTAAAATTTAAAAAGTAATGAAAAAATATTATAGTTGTGCTAATTACAAAGAAATTAATATTATAAAAATATTCAATTTTTTGTAGAAGATTAAGAATTTATAAGGAGAAAGAACCTGCACAAGGAGATTACGTTCATCTGGGACGAGTAATGATACAATTATGAACGTTTTTGACACTTTCCATCTGATATCATAGATTAATTTGGTTTTATTTAATTATTTATTGTAATGTATTTTATTTTTCTCTAGGGTATTGAGGCAGGTCATCTTTTAAATCAAGTCACCGCCATGTAGGCCCCATAACGACATACGGGCTAATGGGAATGGGATAGAGCCGGCCATCGGAACCGGAACCGGCGAACCGAACCGGGAACCGAACCGGAACCGGCGGTTCCGGAACCGGAACCGGAACCGGCGGTTCGGAACCGGCTGAGGAACCGTCGGAACCGGCGGTGCGGTTCCGGTTCCATTCTTCCGGAACCGGGAACCGGCGGTTCCGAACCGGCGGTTCCGGTTAAAAACCGGCGAACCGGGATTTTTTTTTTAATTTTTTTTTAATTTTTAATTTCTAGATTTTATTTGTATATGTATAAATTTCATACTAATTATTTGATCTATCATTTTATTAGTATACAACTATACATCCATTTTAATGAATTCTTAATGTACAAATTATAAAATGAAAGAGATTTTTCATTGTTAAGTTATAATTCAAATTGAAAAAAAGTACAAATGAATAAAACTACATACATATGTGATTTCTATTCATTCAAAGTTAAAATATAGTAGCCTAGTGATGTTGTGCACTTGTGAGTTGTGATAATGTCAAAACTTTAAATTCAAATATTTAAACAAAAAACCAAATCATATAAAAATGACAAAATATTCAATTAACAATGTCACATGATGATGATGAATTGAAGATGACAAAATATACAATTTAGTGATTTACATAAAGATAATAAATTATCCAATTCATGAAGAAGACAAGATGAAGTGTCAATTTTGTAATTTTTCATTCCAATTAATAATGAATTAATGATAACATGTTAAATTTGAATGAACATTGCATATTTAATTATCAATTCATAATTTCATATCATATGAAATATTTTTTTTAATCATGTATTAATATTATTTATAACAAAAAAAAAAAAAAAATGAAGCGTGGAACCGCCGGTTCCGAACCGGCGAACCGGGTGGAACCGGGGAACCGTGGAACCGGCGCGGGTGGAGCAGCATGGCAGAGGCGGCAGAGCAGGCTGAGCAGCCCATGCTCCATTAAATTTTTTTATTTTTATTATTATTATTTTTATTAATTCAAATTCAAATTTAAAAATTTTCCCCCCAATACTCCCACAATCTACACCTATAAATACCCCCCTATATCAAACCATTTCTTCACACCTTCAACTCTCAATCTCTCATCTCATCTCTATCATCAATCTCTCAAGCTCTCAAGCTCTCAATCTCTCAAGCTTTCATACTTTGATTTGATATACTTTCAAGCTTTCATTTTTATCATCTTCATTCTCTACCCTCACTCACACTTCATTTTTTATACTCTTTAGCATACTTTATTTTTTCATCTCCATTCTCCACCCTCACTCACACTCTCAAGCTTTCATTTTTATCATCATCATGAAAAGATTATATGGTCGTGGATCCGGAAATTCCTCTGGAGCTGACAAAGGCAAGGGTAAGGCGACCCAACAACCCCAACGTATTTCTCGAAGAGCCCCTCGAAAAGGTGTTGTCATCCATGAACAAAATCAAGAAAATGAATACTACTCTCCCTACACTTCCTCTCCAACAGATTTCGGGGGGTACGGCACCCCGACTCGTGAAGATACGCCGTACGATTCTCCACCGTTCGACTTCGAGCAAATCGAAAACGACGCCCGTCTAGCTCGGGAAATGGAGGCGGAGGAACAAGCTCGAGATCGAGCAAGGGGTCATTTCCATGCCGATGCGGTCAACCTCGACGAAGAAGATGAAATGGACGAGCAAGGCGATGGCGGTCTAGGTGCGGATCAACCTCAACACGAAGAGCCGGAGCCGCAACAAGAAGGAGATGCTGAAATTCCCGGCTCGGAGATATTCAAAATTTGGTTCAAGAAGGTGAAATTCGCTGGAAAAGATGGCGGTGCGGATTATATGAAGGCATGTTGTAATTTCTGCGATAAGAGGTACGCATGGAGAACCGGAGGAGGATATGGTACCTTGAGAAAGCATGTTAGAACAAAGCACCTGGCTAAGGAAAATGCTCGCGGACAACCTCTCCAACAAACACAGCTTGCCACGGCGGGAGGTACATCTAACCTTTCTTTATTTAAGTATAATGATACAGTCGCTAGAGAGGTAATGGCTAAGTTTGTTGCAACCGAGTCACTTGCATTTCAATTTGCTGATAGTTTGCGTTTTGAACATACAATGAAAACTGGTTACAACCCTCTTTCTAAAAAAATTTCTCGATCTACTATGACTAGAACCATTATGAAACTCTCTCTTAGGTATAAGAAGGCTCTTAGAGACATGTTTACGAAATTTCCTTACCGAGTTTCCATATGTTCTGATATTTGGTCATGCGCATGGCAGCAAAATTCATATCTTGGCATCACAGTGCATTGGGTCGATCAAAACTGGGTTTTATGCAAAAGAATTTTGTGTTTTAGAAAATTCAATTGTGCACACACTACAACAAACATTGCACTCTGCATTATTAAAGTTTTACAACAATTCAATATCCTTACAAAAATTTTTTCAATCGGTTTTGATAATGCAACTGCGAATACCGCAAGTGTCCCCGAACTCATCGCTGCATGTAATCCCTCTTTGGCTGGAAAATATTTTCATACACGTTGCATTTGTCATATTTTTAATCTTTGTGTTCAAGATGGTCTTAAACTGCTCGAGAAGTCTATAGAGCCCATTAGGAAAGCTGTCCAAATGCTTCGAGATAAAACCAAACTCCATAGGGCCTGGTGAAGTTCATTAAATCTAGGAGGGGTCATAGTAAAAGCTTCAATGTAGATGTCTGCACTAGATGGAACTCAACCTATGACATGCTTAGGGACACCGGAAAGTATAAAGAGGATTTGTGTGCTTTTTTTCAAGTTGAGGTTTCAAATCACATACTTTTAGAGTCTTATTGGGGGGATTGTGAGAAAGTGACTTCATTGTTAGAAGATTTTCATACTGCCACTAAGGATCTTTCCGGTGTTTATTATCCTACTTCTCCTCGTGTACTATATCATTTTGCCATTATAGCAGTTAAGTTTGAACAACTCAGCCATATTTCTGATCTCAATGCTACCGTTTCTAAGATGATATTGAAATGGTTAAAGTACTTCTTTGTCATACCCGACATCTTCTTAGTAGCAGCCATCTTGAACCCTAGTCTTAAGCTTGATGGCGTCACCACACTCTTAGATTTCTACTACAACGCCTTAGGTGAAATGAGATTCGCAAACGCACCGGGTAGGGAAGGGTTAGAATTGCCTAGCCTTGATCTTGTTAAAACGAACCTAGATCAATCTCTTAGGTACCTATATAATGACTTCGTAGAAAAGTATGGGGGGAGTGTTGGGAGTTCTGCTTCTTCTGCCCGTAGTAGTAGACCTAGGCCCCCTTTTGATTTAGGAATTACTGGTGATAGTCAACGAGCTCGACAACTCCAAAGTTTCTTCGAAAACATCGGCTCAGGTTCGTTCTCTCAAGGTGATGAACTTTCTATGTATTTAAATGAACCTAGAACTGCCGAACTAACAAGTGCAGGTTCCAAAGAGTCCGATTTATTGAATTGGTGGATGAAAAGATCAGCACAATATCCAATCCTCTCCATTATGGCTCGAGAAGTCTTTGCCGTTCCTGCCTCAACGGTGTCGGTCGAGCAAGCATTTAGCAGCGGAGGATACACACTCGACGAAAGACGTTCGACAATGGCTCCAAAGAATCTCGAGGCACAAGTATTGCTTAAAGACTACGCCTTAGCCGAGATGCGAGAGCAAGAGAACAAATGGGAGGAGGTCTTTCAAGATGATCCACTAAGCACCACGGACGCCGGAACTGACACCGACACCTCTCAAGTAGAAACTGACGAGTTCGACGATGATTTTGATTTCGATAACATGTAAATGTAATCTTTTTGACCGTCAAATCTTAGACGAGTACTCTTTTTCCTCATTGAGGTTTTAACGAGGCTCGGCCTTTGAAATCAAAATGTGATCTTCAAAGGTAAGTTAAGTAAAAAAAAAAAATTTGAATAATCGTCTTATTTGTTATATTTCCAATTTTTTTACAAATTTCTTTTACGGTTTTCGATTATAATGCTCTTACAATTAAACTTGAAACAATATAAATGAAGTTTGAAAAAAAAAAAAAAAAAAAAAAACCGGGAACCGGAACCGCAACCGGCGGTTCGGAACCGGAACCGGGTTGGAACCGGAACCGGAACCGGCGGTTCGGAACCGGGGGAGGAACCGTCGGAACCGGCGGTGCGGTTCCGATTCCTCCCGGGTGGAACCGTAACCGGCGGTTCCGGTTCCGGTTCGAACCGGAACCGGAACCGTGACCGGCTCTAGAATGGGATAACCGATAGCCAGGTCATTGCATTTATACTTAGAAATCGGCATCTCATAATAATGAATATATATATATCACCTTTATTACACAACTAATTTAAGAGACTTAAGGTTATTGCATTAATACGTGACCTTTATTACACAACCACTTTGTACGAATTGAAAATTAAGAGGCTTGTTAAAATGGGAAGACACGTGTTAATAGAAGTGCCTCATTATGAAGTGTAACAATCAGTGTTCTAAAAGTCGCTAAACGCTAGTAGGACAGTGTGGGGGCGATTTGTGTCTAGGCGGCCTAGGCGGGAGTCTAGGCGGTGCCTAAACGGCCTAGACGGATTAGTATAAAATCAAAGTCTACGTCAAATTTTTCATATATTTATAATGATATCCATAAGTTCAAGTATAAAATCCATGATTTTTCACTTATAATTTAATCTTACAGTCCTTCAAGCCCTGACTAGCCCGTCTAAACCCTTCTAGGACCGCCTAGACATGCCTAGTACTACCTAAGCACCTGCCTAGATGCCGATTAATTCACCGCCGCCTAGAGAAAACCATCTTACCATTAATCGGGACGGCCCGGTACCTTCTAGCGTCTAGACGCCTTCTAGGCGGCCAAGTCGTCCTTTTAGAATAGTGGTAACAATAGACCAAATGCCATGAGATAGGTTATATCACTACACATATAAGTGTCCACTCAAATTGTATATAAAGGCATTGTAAAGTGCCATAATATGTATTCTCAAAGTGCACTAATTCTTTTTTGGCCGAAAAATAAAATATTGCCCAACAAATATTTACAATTTTTATAGTTGCACTTTTTTGTATGTATATATGTTAATCATTACGTTTTTGACAATATTGAAATCAGAATTTTATTGGACTACAATGAAATAAAATATAAAAGAGAATTTAAGAATTGGATAGAAGCAAATTCATTAAAAAAATATATCATCTTGGAGCCCTTTGATTCAATTAAATACAATAATAACAATTTACATATCATAATCTGCTTTAGCTTCAATAATTAAAAATTCAATTCCACAGAATTCAACTAAATAAAAGAATGACAAATTACATATATTATTCATCTAACTTCGATTCAATCCAGTAGTATGCTTCAAATCCCAACCGTCGATTGATCACGATCTTGTCAATTAGCTAGGTGTTGCCTGCACATGAAAAAAATATGTAAGAATCTTCAAATTTTGTATAAGTATAAGCTGATAAGAATGTCCGGAGCTTGGTAAACAATCATTTCACTAAATATATCTACAATCATAAGATCGATAAAAAAAAACTAATAAAAAATCCAAACTTTCACCTATTCACTCACCATTTTGAAACTAACACATTCTCTTCCAAAACATTCTTCCGCACTGATTTTTCTGAATATGATTTAGCCTTCAAAAGAAAAGAAGAAAAAAATTACAAATATTCTAAATATGCCAACAAAACAAATACTATTAATTTTTTTAAAAAGAGATTATGAAACATGACTCATAATTCAGACCTTCAATGGTATAAATATTCTTCGAACCACAATTGCATAGGCATATCTAGATTGAAAAAGTGCTCCACCAAAATCTAATGGAACGAAAAGAGAAAGAGAAGATGGAATAGAAAAATAAAAATCACAAACCCAAATTTACCTTTTCAATGGGAATTGAATCAGTTAATGAGGCAAGAGTCCCTTTGATTTTAGGCTCTTATTGAATTTAATTTTGGGAAGTTGCTACGGCTGAGAAGCACGTAGATGAGAGAGGGGGTAAAGAATGAGATCGTTGATCTCAATTTCTATTTGTATGAATTTTCAATGGCGGTTCTTTTTCTTTTTTTGGTTTTTCCGCTCAGTAGTTTTATTGTGATTTTTGTTAAAAAAAAGAGTTTTATTGTAATTTTAATTGTTTTAATTTACATTGTTAGTTCAATATTAATTAACGATATACATTTATATATAAAAAAATACACCAAAAAATATATTCACAAAACAAAATTCTAAATAATTACGAAAAAAAAATAAAAAGAACTTTAGTTGAAAATTCAAAAAATAACAAAAATAAACAAATAAAAGATTAATATTGTTATATTAGTATATAATTTCTGATTGGGTTATATATACGAATATCAAAATTGTATTAGTACGATATAATGGAAAAAGAATGGAATAGAAAATTAATTAAACTATAATAATTAATTAGACTTCACAGATGATTATTTTTATCGGAATAAAAAGGTCATCAATAATTACACTATAATAATAAAAAAGATTCACTCCTATACATTTGCCACATAAGAATACATATGTCAATAAATGTGTCATATGGTGGCACTTATTCCACAGTGCCGCATTAGTGTTTTGATAAAATGTAGTTTGAGGTGGTTGCATCGTTAGGCCATATTTAACGGCAGTTTTCCTCAAATGCCTCCAAATTAATGTTGTATTAGCCCATTGTTCTTGTAGTGGGGCTAGCCCGTTTGGCCAAAATTAATATCGGTGAAAATTTTAAACGTGTATAGAATTTGTTGCTAATCATATTTTGTAACAAACAAATAAGTCATGTTATATTATCTAAAGCACTTTGCCTCATATTAGATAGAAAGATGAGTATTATTTTGACCTTAATGTGCATAATATCTAATAAATGACTATTTGACATGTGAAGATTAAATGATTATATATTTTTTTTAATTATGTATATTTTTTTATCTGGCAAACACAACACACTCACACACACACGCACTCGGGGTGACTCGAACTACCGACCTCTTGGATTGGAGGGGATGCGTCTTACCAACTGTATTAAAATATTATATGTTGAGAATAGCAAAGATTACTGATACTTTCATTTTTTTTTTTCTATAAGATGTTAATTTGTCAGTAATATAGCTAGTACGGAGTATTTCTTTTGGAGTGTGACTTGAAGAAATACAAGCTAGAAAATGAGGGATTGGAAAATTTCCACCGTGAATCATGATTTTTTTCTTGTTTTATTTTATTTTATTTTATTTTAAAGAAAACATCGGTTTGATATATATATAAAAATTTCTTTGAGTAATACGGAGTGAGTAATGCTCCCCTACCCACCGTAGACATGCTTAATATGCTCACGGATGAGGTGACGACATTTTATTTAAGAAAATAATTAATTAGTATACCTTATAAAAATAAACCCTACCAAAAAAAACTAAACCCTAACAAAAAAAACTAAACCCCAAAAGGAAAAATCATTGACGTGGCACTGCCACGTCAGCCGTGGGCACATTAAGCGTGCCCACAGTAGGTAGGGGATCATTTCTCAATACGGAGTATATTATATTTTCATTAAAACGTTCCTTATTTAAAAATTACCACAAGAATATTAAAATATTTTTTACTTAGGCAATCATTTATTAGTTTTAGAGCATACTTAAAATTTCTTCAACACTTGTCTTGCTTGACTGATTTCTCTTTTTATTTGCAGGTATAAGGCTTGGGATGGGGCTGTTTCTACAGTCCTAATTCAGCTCCCAAGAGCTGGTTTCTTTCCTGTTTTAGGTTAGGAGTTTTTAAGAAATTTTATTACCCATGTAGAACCAAGGTTGTACCTTGAGAATCCCACCATGTATCATGTGACTTCCTTCTCTCCTTTTTTTTCTTTGTAGCAAGTATTGAAGGAGACGAAGCTGCTGCTGAATTCTGGTTCTTTCAAGGAGAGGATACTTTCCCCTTTTTGCTAGAAGTTATCTATTCATTTGATCGCAAGGTTTATTGAAGAGTGCAAGGATTCGAAATCTGCCTTCTTTAGCACAACATGTGATTTCCCTTAATTAATAAAAGGATTTATTTTATCTACTGTATTGTAACGTTTGTAATGGAGGTTATTGAATATATGTAGAATCGACTTCCACACTTGTGATAGTCCGAGAATGTGATAGTGTGCTATTCTAATTTTCTCTTAGTCTATTGATTAGACGTGAGGTTTGGAATGCTATGTAACATTATGTTGAGAATTTTTCTTGGTTTATAAAATGTATACGTATATACATATATATATATATATATATATATATATATCCAAGTTATGTCTTGCAACATAGCTTGTTCTACTATAGCGAATTGTTTATCGGGTTCGACCCAATAATTCTACAAGTGGGCTCGGTCCGTTCTAATTAATCAATTGGGCCTTGGTCCAATAAATAAAATATATATATATTTGTATCGAGTATCGATAACTATCTCTTACTTGAGCTATTCGATCATCATTTAGCTGATGTGATCGAGGGCGACGATCAAAATTTTATTGATTATTCGAAAGCTAAATAACATAGAAATCAAGTTGCTACTTGATCCCATCATCATTCCTTAATTGATAATTTAAGGAATTTAATTACTAGAGGTTGGTAACCGATCATCGAAGTCGAGTTGCTACTCGATTCCATTATTGTTCTCTAAACAATAGTTCTAGAAATCTTGAATACTACAAGTTGATAATATAACTCAATCAATCTGGATTAATTATCTACAGTCAATCGAGATTAATTAGCTAACTAGTTAAGTAAAATACGGGGCGTTACAGCATTACTCATTCCTAATGGAATGACCATTCCTAATCAAAAAATTATATTAGCCGTGTCATTAGGAATAGAGTCTGGAATGTCATTCCATTCCTATCTCATTCCTGCATACCAGCCACCCCTATAGTCTTTTCGTTGACATTTTTCTCAACTTATTTTTTTAAATTCACTTCAATAATAGTAAATTTTTTCGCCTTGAGACACTGCAAGATATTATTCATATATCTTGCAGGAAAAACCATCTTTGTGTGTCCATTGTTCTACGTATTTTTTATTTTTCCGATGTGTCAGTACCAGTAAAGGCACTCACAGAGCAAATCTCTGCATGTACCTCCGTGCAACCCCCACCGAGATACCAACATATTCGTTTAGTGGAGCACCACATCTATCAAATGCCTTTATAGCATGTTCTCTTTTCTCTATTCTCAGTTTTTATTAATCCTCTATATATCTCATATCGATTATTTAAAGTTACACACAAATGAATATATATATATAAAACTGCAGTATGTTATTACTATTAAGCAATATTTTCAAAATTTGTAATCACAAAAAAAACACTTACGCATTGAAAAAGAATTGATTTATATATTTTTGAGATGGTATTCCAAAATACAAAGATTATAAATGATAATTTCTCATTTTCAATATGTGCGTGAAATTTCAATCTGCAAAAGTATTAAAGTAAAATTGGTAAAATTTTTGACAGTGAAAATAAAGTTGTTGGGAGTAGAAATATGATAAAGTTATTTGGCTAACGTTGCTGGGAGAATTAGTAAAGTAGTAGACCTTACATGCATGGTGTTTTTGTTTTAAAAAAAAAAAAAACTTTAAGGTTAATGTTTAGGAGGTTGGGTAATACTAATATTTTTTTTTTTAGAAAAGAGTAATTGCTTAAATAAAAAAAAAAAAAAAGGATGGTACAGACATATGAACCCGGTACACTACCAGGGGGGTACAACGGCTCAAAAGGCGAAATGGAAAAACGAAGCCAAAACAGGTAGACTTCAGAAAGAAAACGTGCAGAAAGCAATAAATAACACACACCCAGAAAGAACAGAACATATGTTACACGGATAGTTCACTCCCGTGACCAGCGGGCCCGTGATCTATCAATGAACATATGTCAATCCTAGGGGGGAGAGAGAATGAGGTGCACCGTCTAGGTAAACCTAGAATGGCCCCTCCACACACCCACAAAAACCAAACACTAGTACATGAGTCATACAGTAGGTGCACGACAAGTGCCAGGAATAAAAAAAAAATAAAACAGAAAATAAAACAACCCTAACTAGTGTTAATGTCCATATGGGTAATACTAATATGTTCTTGGAGAATGTTTCAAAAGAAAAATTTTACACATATATGGTAGAGTATAAAATACATAATCAATCCTGAAGATATATTTTAATTATTTTTTATACATTTTTAAGAGTCCTTAGTTTGAATTAATTAAATTAAACTATTAATTAATCCTTCTCAAAAAAAATATTAATTGATAAAAAATCGACGAAAATCGCATTATTAAATTTTGAGATAATAATATTCAGTAGTTGATTCATTTCTACTTTTCTAGTGACAATTTATTTTTTTATTTATTTTTGGTACGAAGATAATATTATTGCAAACACCATAACACCTCAATACACACCCATACAACTAGACCAGATCCTACACCAAACACCTATCCCTCAACATCAGTGCAGCCTACTGCATAAGTATCTCAACTTCCTATCATTCTGACAAGCAACTATAAATTTGCATTGTTTAACAATACTTTCCACAGGATTCTGTCTTCCTTTCCATCCATACATGGTAAATCAAAATAGTGATCAGACATCGATACAATCTTTGTTTTCCACTCTTTGTTGTGCATTGAGAAAGAAGATACTCCTTCTCCACCTCTCATTTCACAGCTGGTCGAATAATACCACACCATTCTGTCACTTCTTTCCAAACTTTCCTAACAGAAATGTAAAAGCATAATGCATTAAACCTCACTACTTACATACTATGCATCATCTATTACAGAAAGTTCTCAATTTTGTTCTCCACAAAGTTTTTGGACACTCAGCACCATAATAGTTTTCGTATGGCTCCAGACATGAATGGAAATGCAGGTTTTTCAATGCCACCACAATTTTGTGGAGGATGATAACTAGAGCTGATAAAGTAGCGGGCCAGGGCAAGCCCAGCCCAGCCCATCGGGCTTTGGGGATTTTTTGGATAAGCCCGGCCCAAAAAATTTCGGGCTGCTATATTTGAAGCCCAGCCCATCCCTCTATGGGCTGCTGGGCGGGCGGCCAAACCAGCCTTAGAAATTCAACATTTTTTTTTGTAAAAATTCTTATTTTAAGCTATTAAATAATTTAAAAAATAAACTATGGAACAAGTTAAATCAAATAAATAAGTAGTAATTTCATCACACCATAAATCCACAATGATAAAAATAATAATTAGACAATCAAAAACAACTAGCAGTTTGAGTCTTCCAATTCATCTTCCAAATAACAAAAAAAAAAGACTAAAAAAAGTATAGGAAGTAGGGTTTTAAATTTAAAATCTCAGAGTAATTAATTAAAAATAATAATATAAAATTTTAAATAAGGGCGGCTTTTTTAGCCCGAAACCCCGGGCTTTTTAACCCCAAAGCCCAGTGGGCTTGGAGGGCTATTTGGGCGGACCGTTGCGGCCCGATGTCATATGGGCCTATATTTCTGAAAAATAAATCAAAAATTCATTTTAAAACTCATCAACGAGAAGCGTAGAAATGTGTGCCGAAAATGCCAAAAAGAAAGGAGTCACGAATCTTGAGCCGGAGGGAGTATTTTTTATCCCACAATGCTCGTTTTTGGACTGGTAAATTAGCAAAACCCCCAATATCCTATGTGAGGATATATAAAGATTATCTTGTGTTGCACATATAGTTCTAGAATAACTATTGTATATATTGTGATAATCTTATAGATTTATCCACTAAACCCCCTCATATATTTATGTTCGAGAAATATATGCATGAGTATGCATTGGAATGTATTGAATCGAAATATTGTTGTTTTGAGGGGAGTGACATATTTAAATTATTTTGAAGGTCCGAAATATATAATCCCGAAGATTAGGCCCTGAAGGCCAAATAGTTGTACTCTTTTTAACTTACTGAGTTTTTCCCATTGGGTTTCTTAGTTAAGGTTTTTAACGAGGCAACTAATATAACACAAGAGCAAGTGTGTATGTTATGTATTCTTTTCCTTTGCTGAATTTTTCCCATAGAATTTTTGCCTTAGTGTTCTTATCTTTGTTGATGACGTAAACATTTGCCTTAGTGTTCTGATCAATAATCAATCTCAACAAATCAGTGTCGCTCCTTAAAACTACCTTAACATTTCCATCATCGCTTATATCCGTCAAATAGTAGAGCAAATAGTCGGATTCTTCGCCCACTTGATCACGGATCTCTTGTAATAGATTGTCACGTATAATTTCTATCATCGCCAAATGTACTAGAATACCATCCCCCCCTACGTAAGAGGTTCTCTCCCAATGTCCACCGTGACGAATATATATTTTCACTAGAGACATCGATGCAAAACATGAACAAAATTAAAGTCAAATCATAAGCAAAAACACTAAAAATATAAGAAATCTGTAGACACACGGTTTAAATAGATTACACGGTTTAATCTAACATTTACACTGTTTAAAATAAGATTAAACCGTGTAATAGGTGTCAGAACTTACTTTACACGGTTTGAATGAAAAATTAACTTGTAAAATAAGATTAAACCGTGTAATTTCAGTAAAACCGTGTAATTACACTAAAACCGTGGAAATTAATTTTTTACACGGCTCAAATTCAGCTTTACTAATATCTAACCGTGTAAACCTATTAATGCAAGTAATTACTTTAATTATCAATAAATAGGTTTTTAAACAAGTAATCTAACTACTCTTTATATCAAAAAAATCAATAAAACATAATTTTGTAGAAAAAAAAGCAAACAGTGTAAAAATAATTGCAGCTGTGTAAATTTGAAATTCGTATGATTTTTTTCAATTTTACACAATAATAACAACTAAATACGAAAAATTAAAATGTACCTTTAATATCAGCAAAATATCTTCGAAAATGCACCAAATTCGCAGTCAAAAATTCTAGAAAATGGAAGAGCGTCTAAGTTTTTCTCTCTCTACCATTTCAACTCTGTTGTGTTTATGTGCATATTTTTGTTACTGTTGTTGTTGTTGTAGTATTCTTGTTCAATTTTTTGATATTTCAATTAACGAAATGTGCCTTCATCTAATTTTGTTGTTGTCAATAAATGAATTTTTGAATTTATTTATTATTATTTTCTTTGAAATTGAATTTTCGTCTTCACTTTTTTTTACCGTGAATTTGATTAAAAACCTTGTGAATTTGGATTCTCAGAGAGGGAAAATAGGGGGGAGAGAGAATAGATAAAGTTGGAGAATGAAAAGTTTTTTTTACTTGTATAATAGCATGTGGGACCACTTTTTAAGGGTATAGTTTGTCTTTTCATTGGCTTTTGGGTATAAAACTTATAATTTTAAAGTTGTTAGTATAAAACTTATATAGTTATTTGGTTTTGGTATATTTAACCATTAAGCCTTATTATAATGAGAGCGTGAAAGATATGCCAAGTGTTAGCTTATTTGTGGTGAGGAAATCTTGGCATGTTTCTTGTGACTAAAATCTGTTAGTAGAAGCATAATTAAGAAGCACTCTGTCCTAATTACTGTGTTCCGACCGTGTCCAAAATCTTAATTTTTATTAATTGTTATGTATTTTTTAATAATTTAAAATTTTACGTTGATTTAATTAGTTTACTTTTACGGTATTTTAATTTTTAGGGTTCATCCGTCCAAATTAGAGTTTATAATTATTTTTTTTGCATTTAATTTCACTTTTATTAGTTATGTTAGCGTTGATAAATTCAAGGCTAAGTGTTGAAGCCACTCATTTGTCTCTCATTGACTCGAGAAAGATTCTAGACTCTTATATAAATTGATGACGCTCCTAGACTCTATATATAAATTGAATGACCCTTCCCAATTACAAAATTACAAAATTACAAGGCTTTATAAGAGGGTGGATGGCCAAATTTGTGTATAATTATTAAAAAAAAAAAAAAAAATTATTTATAAATATTTATTACTATGATTTACTCTTTTTTTTCATTTTTATAAAAAACAAGAAGAAGGAAACAAAACGTTTTTTTTAAATTGGAAATTACAGAAGCCCTCCCTCCCTCCCTCCCTCCCCTCCCCTCCCCACCCCTCCCCTCCGGTACGTAGTAAGCAATAATTGAATCCCGTCTCTATATAATGTTACATCTTCTTCTCTTCCATTTCTCATCCACAAAGCACACATGGCATCTCTTCCTCTCCCTATCCCTGCCTTTTACCGAACACCCCCCCCCCCCCCTCACGTTCCCTCACCAGACCAACCCTACCACATGGCTTCACAGTTTCATGCAGAAGCAATGGCGGCCAAGGAGTCGACCGCAGAGACCTGCTGGTCGGCATGGGCGGCCTCTACGGCGCTACGAATCTGGTCACTCCCGACGCTCTGGCCACTCCCATTACGACCATGGAGGAATTATGTGGGTTAGCTTGTACTGATGAAGTCGGGAAGGAAATTAATTGCTGCCCCCCTAAATTGTCGGACGACGACCCGGTCGATTACACGCTGCCCGACTTCAAAGAACTCCGCGTCCGCCGCCCCGCCGACCGCGTGAGCAAGAAGTACATCGAAGATTACGAGCGGGCCGTAACCCTGATGAAGAACCTCCCCGCCGACGACCCCCGCAACTTCCTCAATCAAGCCAACGACCACTGCGCCTACTGCAACGGAGCCTACGCGCAGAAGCACTTCTCCAATCCGGAAGACTGCCACCCGCAGCATCCCTCCGATCCGGGAAACAAGATTGAGATCCAAATCCACTTCTCCTGGCTCTTCTTCCCATGGCACAGGTGGTACCTCTACTTCTACGAGAGGATCTTGGGGAGCTTGATCGGCGACCCCACCTTCGCCCTCCCCTTCTGGAACTGGGACAACCCCCCAGGCATGACCATCCCCCACATGTACACCAAAGAGGGCTCTGCGCTCTATGATGTCAAGCGTAATAAGAACCATTGGTGCACCGAGGCCGATCTCAACTACCACGGCAATCATGACGCCTGCAGCCCCGAAGCGGCCTGCCACATCGTCCCGGACAACCTCGCCGAGATGCACAGGGAGATGAGTCACACCGAGCTTCATGCCTTCTACGGGGAAGCCTACATGCTGAACAGCGAACCGGATGCGAAGCGGGGGGCCGGGGCAGTGGAGAACGGGTCCCACAACGCTGTACACCGGTGGTGCGGAGACCCCAAATACAACGGCCAGCACATGGGCCTATTCTACTCCGCCGCTCGGGACCCGATCTTCTTCGCCTCTGGACGGTCTGGCGCGGCATCCAAAGGGGCAAGGGAAAGCCAACGGACTTCACCGAATCCGACTGGCTCGACACCAGCTTCCTTTTCTACGACGAGCACAAGAAGCTGGTGCGGGTGAAGGTGATATTAGAATTTTATTTAAATCACACATATAACATAATTAAATCGCCAACGCAAATTTAGTATTATGGCTATGGCCTTCCTTTCTACGTTTTCCTTTGTCTATATATACTAATGTACGTGGTAGTTAATTAGGTTACCATAAATACCTACCTAGACTAATTATTAGTTATATATATGTACTCATAATTATCAATTACCTTAATTAGATAAATAAAATAATAATAACCAATAATGTAATAATAATAATAATAATAATAATATGTTTATGTTGCCCACAATCATTTCCTAACAGGTGAGGGATGCGGTCGATGCCGAGAAGATGGGGTATGACATTGACAGTATGGACCTGCCGTGGTTGAGATATAGGCCCGATGCGCGCACGAAGAAATCCAGGATCGCGTACACCTCCGAGGCGCCCAAGGCCACCGACGCCGGTGTTTTCCCAGTGAAGTTAGATAAGGTTGTAAAGGTGCTGGTGGACAGGCCAAAGCGGAAGAGGAGCAACGAGGAGATGATGAAGCAGGATGAACAGCAGGTGATCGAAGGGATCGACGTCGCCCCCGGCAATTTCGTGAGGTTTGAGGTTTTCATCAACGACGAGGACGACCTCTCGAGTGACGGCGGCCGCATCCAAAACGGCGGAGTACGCCGGGGCTTACTCTCAGTTGCCGCACGGCCCGCACAGGAATGGGGGCAATATGAATAGCCAGATAACTAGGCTGGGATTGACGGAGCTTCTAGAAGATTTGGATGCCGAAGGCGACGACAAGATCTTGGTGTTGTTGGTTCTTGATAGGATATGGCCCAGCACCTAAGCCCAAAGCATCAGGCCTAACATAATTTGGCCCCGACAATTAAGCTCGGCAGGCCCAATTGAAGACGAGACTTTATCACCAAGGCAACCAAGACTCCTACATCGACTACAACTCAAGCTCTAAGAGAGATATAGAAGCTCGGTGTTTATCCATAAAGGAGGAGATCAAGCCAAAGAGTCCAAATAGGAGAATAATTCGTATTATAGTCGAACTCCATGTAACTATCTATAAATAGGGGTTTAGAATAGATTGAGGGGGAGAACAATCTTGTAATCACTACTCATACTAGCAATAAAGATTCATACTCTTCCGCCCGTGAACGTAGATCTATAGATCGAACCACGTAAATCCCTTCGGGTCTTTTTATTTTCGTGTTCATTAATTCCTTGTCTACGTGTATTAATTACCTTATGAAAATAAGATCGATCAGTTCTCAGAGCAGGAGGAAAATACATCACCATCGGTGGACTCAAGATCGTCTATGTTTGAGTTCTCTCTGCATGGATGCACTCTATCCCAACGTACACTACTCATCTTTCTTCGGTTCTTTGTTTAACTTTTGTGTTTGTGTTGGCTTGTTGTAATAAGTGATTCTGTTGTGCATTTGCGTTGGAAATGTAGCGTTTGCATGAATGCTATATTTTTGGCCATAAGTTTAAGTTCTCTCTGCATGCACTCTATCCCAACACTACTCATGATCTCTCTTCAATTCTTGTTTAACTTTTGTGTTTGTGTTTGTGTTTGTAATAAGGGATTCTGTTGTGCAATTGCGTTGGAAATTAAATGTAGCGTTTGCATGAATGCTATATCTTTGGCCATAAGTTTCTTATCACGAGAGATTAAATTTCAATCGTAACATCCATTACGTTTCATAGATAATATTGGTTAAAAGCTCGATATGATGTTAATTGTCACAAAATATCACATACCCGTGATTTGGATATAAAAACCAAAATAATTCTCCCTTCAAATGATTAATTAATTAAAAAAGAAAAAGAAAAAACATTCCGAAAATTTAGGCCATATTTGGTTGAATGATAACATTAAAATCATGATAAGTTAGTATGACTTCTATTGATTAGAATTCTATCAAGTGGTTTGGTACCTTGGATAAAAATTAAAATAAAAATAAAAATAAAATGAAGATATCTTGATCTAAGCATTTGTTCCTAAAATTCCTTAGCTCTCTCGGGTCAAGATTTTAGAATTATCCATTCTGATAATATTCCTACAATAATTTATAGGACTTTTAGGTACGTTCAGCTTTTCTGTCAGATTTTGGTCGTTCGCATGGATTCGACACATAAGAAAAAATTGTTCATAATAATTTGTAGAGTAAAACGGTGTTAAGAAATTAGACATGCAAGACAATTGACGTTTTCTCTAATACTGAAATGAGATTGTTTTGTTAACTGCAGTATATCACACTACAAGAAAACTGGGCATTTGCGACATAACTTTTGTGTAGCAAATGTCTGTTTAATGTCGCAAAAGTCAATTTGCGTCACTTTGTGCGTCATGACGAATTGTGTCGCAAAAGGTGATGTAGTATTTTTGAGACACTTTTTTTGAATTGTGTCACAATAAGAATGACACATTTTGCTTCACTTGATTATTTGTCACATAAAATTCTCGATACTTAATACGTCATTTGTTTCAATGTCGCATATTTATTAGCGACACAAAATGTGACATTATTAAAACTGACACATATAATTTGCGACACTAACTTGCGACATTTCAAATAAAATGATGTAATTTTTCGCAACATATGTGACGTCATAATTAAAATGTCTTATAGTACTACGACATATACCTTTCGTCGCAAAAAAAATATATATATATATGTTGTAAAATATACAACATATTTTGCATCATTTGATGTTATGTCATAAACCTTGCTTCACTCCTACGACACAAAATTCATACGACGTAATTTTTCGTGACACGCGCAATTTCACACATAAAGTGTCATATATTGTTGTGACATAATTTGATATTAAGTTGCAAAATTTGCATCACCTCGTTTTTTATGTCAAAATTTGCATCACATGTTTGATTGCAAAACATACAAATGATAAAACAAACAATTATTCAAATTAAATTGATAATATGATAAAGTCGTATGTGTACGGAATTATTCATAAAACAAACTAGAGAATCAAATATCTAAATATCCAATTAAAAACTACAAATCCTGTAAATAAAATTCAAAGTAATTTTGTCTTCATTTTCTTCATCTTTTGTCACATTTCTCCCTATCTCTGCACATTTAAAAAAATCAATTATTTTTGCACATGTTCAGATGTAAGTAAGTGAAAATATGCAATATATATAAAAACTTGCAAATTAAAAATCAGATGAATACCTGTAAGAAGTTGCTAACAACAAATATGTATAGAAAAGTTGCCTGCGCTGAAAGAAGAACTAATGCATTGTTGAAAGCCTAGTAAATAAAAGTCTATGGCCAATATCAGAGATCTTCAGAATAATAGTTTGCCATGAAATAAATTCCACATTATCAGAGACATCATTTCTTCGAGTTGCCATCAAACATACTGCCCAATTAAGATAACAATCTATCATTTTCACTTTATCTATTGACTCAAATAATATCAAAAGAAACCAAACAAATAACATGATCTTTGCTTTGAAATACATACCTGCCTCATGCAGACTACTTGGGAAGACTTAAATAATAAAAGAATAATTAAAAAAATTGCTTGATAATATCTTACCTCAAGAAAAGTCAGCACAAGAAGCACAAACAGATCATCACGTGCTACTTGATTCACTTTTGGAGTATATTCCCTTCTTGGAGTATTCTCTGTGATAAGGCTTGAGTAGATCAATGTTTTAACTCAAAGTGCTGTCATTGCTTTCACAAAACTAACAAGGTAATTCATACTGTATAATATTGGCATAATATAGATAGAACGAGCAATCATCTCACATAAATTCATGAAACATGGAAAATATCCCAACTCGAGATTATTTGAAAAACTTAGTAAAAAAAAACTTACGCAGATTGACTAATTGGATGATAAAAAGAGAAAAATGTCTGAGAGGCTCACCACCTGTAATTTCACCTACATAAGAAACCAACATAATGCACAACAACGTCAAGCATAAGCATTCGCTGGATAAAATCTAGATAAACAAATAAACCAGACGATGAAATAGAAAATGGAATTATTAACAAATTGTAAGCCCAAAAATTTGGAATCTCACCCCCAATAATATCAGAACGTCAGGATTAACCTCCAATAAACTTGAAGAATACTAACCTTGGATTAATTAATTTGGGGCTTCTAGGTTTTTGAAGATCGAACCGTATTTTCTCAAATCTTGGCCGGCGATTGTGTGGGTGGACGAGATACTTGGAGATAGTTGGATTTCAATTCTTCTCTTGTTTCAATTATTCACTTGCATTTGAGAGAAAATCAATGTCTTGGTTCGTTTCGTTCAAGTGCGATTGCAGAAGGGAGTAGTGGGCGGTTATTCATTTTTACTTTTTCAATTTGGAAAAAATTAAGGGAGTGGGAGGGAGTGGCGCTGCTTAGCTTATTCACTTATGCCCTAATTTATTTATTTATTTTAAAGGTAGTGCTAAATGTTTTCTTTTTATCAATATTTTGTAACACCCCAAATTTTTAATACTGGAATTAGAAATTGTAGTAGACCATAATTTAATTTGATAGGGCCCCCAAGATTTTTTTTTAGCTAGCTAAATGGGTTAAGGAATTTTATTCAGGTAGGGAAAATTAAAGATGGTCAAAATAATAAGTTAAGCCCAATATTATAGAAATTATATTAATTTCCTTAAAAAAACATTTGTATGCCTGTAGATAATATTGCAAGTGATAGCTGTCAATTTTATCTCTGCCTCGTTGCCAATACGAGAATAGCCTTCACTGATGAATCATCACCTTCTCCTCCTTAATCGTATGCCAACACCAGTCTTCTTTCAATAGAAATATCAGAGCTCTCATTCCTTCATGCCCCTTTCTTCCTCGAATATCTCAATTTCTTGGTCTCAGTTTTCTCTCAATAATTCTCTCAAATCCCTTTCTTTCTGCCTTTTGACGAATACACATCTGAAATATCAAAGCCAATTCCCCAAGAACTTAAGTAAGTATGTTGCAGCATCCTTGATGATTTCCTGTTTCTTATTTTTTATAAATTAAACACATGTATTTCATAAGTTATAAATCCATAGAAACTAGAATTCACGTGCTCATGCTCTAAGTTTCAAGATTAATCAATAGACCCTCTAAACTGCTTCATAATTCTTAGAATGAATTGCGTAAACTAAAGGAGTACGATTCAAGATTCAGTAAACGAATCATAATTTGGGATTAAGAAAAAGAAGTACATAATTGGGAAGTAAGGAGTTGAGAGATCGGGCTGACTGTAGTCGAAAATAGAGTTATCGGCAACCAACGATAAGGCATAATCCAGCGAGGGTTACCGGCGTGAAGACAGGCGATATTTTTTTCATTATCCCCTAAAATTTAATTAATGAAATAGTCTTTAATATAATACTTGTAATTGTAAATTTAATATTCTAACTGGATTAAAAACCGTTCAAAAAATACTGGATTAAGAAAGTTGTTATATTTGAATTTAAAATCATCAAAATAATTCAAGGATATGTATAATTGCACCTAATTAAAAATTTATCCCAATTTTTGATACTTTTTTCAAAATTGAGCCATTTAAATATATCAAATATATCTCAATTTTTGTATGTATATCGATTCTATCATATCCTTTTGATTAAATAATTTCATGGCGTAATAATTTCAATAGGGGATCAAGTTATATATCAAAAACAATTAATTGTTAAACTTATGCATATGTAAACCTTGTTATTAGTATAAAGAAAAAACGTTATATCTTAAAATGAAATGCAATAAAAGAAAAGTATTATTAATTTAGCATACAATGAATGCAATGTATAATGTATTAGTTATGACCAGTGTTCTAAAAGTCGGCCTAGTCGGCGCCTAGGCGCTAGTCGGACCATGGCCGACCCGACTTTTGGCTAGTCGGTGGTCTCTAGGCGCTTGGGCACTAATCGGCGCCTAGTCGGCCGCTTAGGCGGGCTAGGCGGCTTCAGGCGGGCTGGCGGCTAGGTAGCTGAGCGGGTAGTCGGGCTCTAGGCAGGCTGGTCGGGCTCTAGGCGGGCTGGGCGGATTTGATTAGGGATTTAGAGTTTTAATATTAAATTCATATGTTTAGTTAATTTATGTATGGATTTCATGTTTAAATTTATGAAAAATTATTATATACTATGAAATTTATTTGGAAAACTACTAAGTTTATGGAATTTTAACTATTAATTAACATATTATATGTTTTATCATAAATTAAAAAAATGAAATTATGAGTAATATATGTTTATATAGTTTGTACTTTAGAATATAGTGTAAAAATAATAAAAATAAGCATTATAATTCTAATCCGACTAGTCCCCGACTAGGCTCCCGCCTAGGCGCTAGTCCCCACCTCACCGCCCGATTAGCGCCTAGCGACTTTTAGAACATTGGTTATAATTAATTTTGCTTTATTTTAAGTAGTTAAAATCTTGTAACAGTTCTCGATTAAAAAATTGGCATTACAGCTGCTCATTAAAAAATTGGCATTTTCTTTGGCAAGTAAGAATAGGTCTTATTTTGTTTCTTAAAAAAAAAATTAAAAAAAAGAAAGAAAAAGAATAGGTCTTATTTTCACGCTTTTCTTGTTTGGTCCTTATAAGTTTTTTATTCTTTTAATAATTATACTAGTGTAGCACAACTGAAAATCGACGGATCACTTTAGGTCCCATTTCTTTTAAGTAATATAGAAAATTAATATGATTATTATTAGAAAGGTAGACTTCTGACAATTCATTAGAAAAAAAATATTAGAACTTAATAATATTAGAAAAAGGTAAGTCAATAAAAGATGATATTTTTCGTTTAGGTTCACAACCTTTGAACGTCAAGTCACTCATTATTCCCAATAATATAAAAAATATGTTAATGAAGGTAATATTTCTTGAGCAGTCGTACTCATTCAATTTATTTCAAAATAATAATATTATAAACATATACTCCGTATTAGGAATATATATATATATATATATATATATATATATATATATATATATATATTAGAATTAGATCATATTAGACAAATAAGTTAATGATATTCAGAATTTGTGGAAGACTTGAGCCTTTTTTGTATCTCAAATGATTTTTGTGCACCTCGTTGCAATAGAATAATAGACCAATGAATTAGTATTTCAAGTAGAAAAATAAGGTAATAATTGATATCATTTCTCAAATAGTTGTACATATATTTGAATATTAATTTATCTGTTACTCAATATAATAAAAAAAAATAGTGACGCATTACGAGACACAATATTAATTTACCCGTTACACAATATTAATTCACCCGTTACATATGTTTAAATATTAATTACGAGATACAAAATTAAATGATGCATTATTGTTGCAAAATAGTAGGGCTGTGCAGCGGCCGGTTCGGTCAGCCGACCGAAGAGATTTATGAAGACCGACTGACCGAAATCATCAGAAAATCATACCCGAAGCCGACCGAACTTCTTCATATAACCGACCTGAAGCCGACCGAAAGAAAACGGTCGGTTACGATCACGGTTCGGTTTTAACCGATTCTCTTGAAGCTACAGACGTAATCTTTGAAGACGAAACTGAAAGGGGAAAAGGATGGCTTGTGTAGGTATCAAAGATGAAAATAACGCTGCTCGTGAATAATCTAGCACTTTTCGAAGGAAGAGGAGATACTATTTCATTTTTCGAACCAATTTGAGCATATTATCGCTTCAATATAGTTTCAGGTTTTCTAATATATGCAAGAAACAAAAGGGGAGAAACGGCCATGGGAGGATAGAGAAAGAATGAGTGAGTTCATGGGTAAGAATCGGGAGATGGCTAGTTAATGGAGAGACTGAGAGAGAGCTTTTGGGACTTGGGTTGGGGAGTCGTAAAAAATTGGAAGATGTGTAAATTAGTGGGCCACTAACTAATTATGTGACAGTGGGAGCGAGAGATTCAAGAAATACAAATCGACAAAATTATGTATTCATATATAATATCGGTCGGTTCGGTTTGGCCGAATTCAATTTTATACAAACCGACAGCCGACCGAAATTTAATCGGTTTTTGACATATATGGCCGAACCGTTGGCCGAATTGAAATATAACTGAATTGAACCGACCAAATTCATTCGGTTCGGCTCGGTTTTTTCTGTGCGGTCGGTTTTTGCTCACCCCTACAAAATAGTGACACAATATTTTCATGATGTATGTTTGATGCAAATATACTACACAAAATGCAACATTATTTCAAATGTGAAGTATAATCATGACATTCAATTGATGTGTCACAAATAAATTATTGTAATTAGGAGACATAAAACTAAGTGACACATTACTGTCGCAAAATAGTGACATAGTATTTTCATGACGCATGTTGGACGCAAATATATGACACAAAATGCAACATCATTCTAAATGTAAAGTATAATTATGACATTCAATTGATGTGTCGCAAATAAATTGTTGTAATTACGATGCACTTTTCTAAGTGATGCCTTACAGTCGCAAAATAGTGACACGATATTTTCATGACGCATAATTGACGTAATTATACAACACAAAATGCAACATTATTCCAAATGTGATGTATAATTATGACATTCAATTGAAGTGTCACAAATAAATTATTGTAATTACAAGACACAAAATCAAGTGACACATTACTGCCGCAAAATAGTGACACAATAATTTTATGAATTTGACGCAAATGTATGACACTAAGAGGATAAGTGTCGTAATATTTTGACACTTATTGGTAATGTCACATGCACGTATGTCGCAAAAGGCCAGTTTTCTTGTAGTGTCAGTAACTCTGATTGACACAAAACATTAGGTGTAACTAGATTATATAGTAGAGATGTTCCATAAATATTTTCAGAATATATATTCGGGCAGATTTTTGGGTGTTGTCATGCAAATCTTTTTCGGTATAAAAAAGTGTACACAAACATTGGCGGAGGCAAGTGTGGCCAAGGGAGGTCAATTGACCTCCCTTGTATTTTGACATGAGATACCTATTATATCCATAATATTATTATGATATTCAAATGTATGTTAAATATATATAGAAAAATTAAAATCACAAAAAAATTGATGTTATATCCCTAATTATTAATTTAACCTAGATATAATTGATTGGAACGACTTCTACAAAAGCAACTTTCTCGGCTAGGAAGATTGTGAAGAAACGACTTTTGCAACCAATGATAAATGGATACATGATAATTTGATAGTCTATATTGAAAATAATATATTTATTTGTGTTTTTAATGAAGTTATTGCCATAAGTTTGAAAATATGGCTAATCAAAAATATTGCAAATAAAATTTATAGATGATATATTTTGTTGTAAAAGTTTATATTTAATTTTGTTTATTACAATACTCCCTCCGTCCTCTGTTTCTTGAACTTTTTTTTGCACTCGTTTCCACGTGTCTTGATGATGGTTTTTAAAATAAATTTTTAAAGTATTTTTTCTTTTACGAGATCATATGACACTCGTAGTATCACGTAAAAACAATACTTCAAAAATTAATTTTAAAACTTATCATCAAGACGCATGAAAACACGTGTAAAAAAAATGCTCAAGAAATAGAGGACGGAGGAGTATAATTTTTGACCCTCCTTGCTCATAATCCTACGTCCGCCACTGTACACAAACTATGGTCTCATAACTATAAGAGTCAACTGAAGCAGAAAACATAAAAGGTTCAAAATCTAGTTCAAAATCTTCTCTGCCTCCATCAGGTATATATATATATAAACATGTGTTATCATCCTCCACAAAATTGTGGTGGCATTGAAAAACCTGCATTTCCATTCATGTCTGGAGCCATACGAAAACTATTATGGTGCTGAGTGTCCAAAAACTTTGTGGAGAACAAAATTGAGAACTTTGTCTGACTGTAATAGATGATGCATAGTATGTAAGTAGTGAGGTTTAATGTAATATGCTTTTACTTTTTTTTTGTTTTTTTTTTCTTTCCTTTTTTCTGTTTGATTGATGGATTATGTTTGTAGCATTTTTATATACATCACCACTCCCTCACCTTTATTTATTTGGGTTTTACAACTCAAGATGTTTCTATTTTAATGCCTTTTCACATATCTATAGTAATACTCTATCTGTCTACGAAATATGTGATCTTTTTTGTATATCGGAAAGGGGCCCATTTATATCTAATCTCCATTGAATAATATCGACTAACATTTTCTTGAAATTCGTACTCTCTGCTCTGCACCATACTTTTCGTGGACGGAGGGAGTATAGTATATACATTTGATCTATTTAGCTACTACAAATGGAGATGCTTGTGCACATGGAGGGAGATATTTCATGGACATCTCAATCCCAAATCTCTAACAGAATTTTAATAAACTAGCAGCGATTACGTGCGTTGCACGTATAATTTCTTATTACCTTGTTCTTTTAAACAAAAGAATAATATATCCCGAATGTTAACAAAATCTGTAATATTGCAATATTTTTAAATTTTAACTTCAACAAAATATTTATGATTATATATTTTTAGACAATAATGTAAAAACTAAATGGTATACAATCAATTGGCCAATTGTTTTGATTTTTTTTATTTTTTTTTTGGTGCTGAGATTGTACTTAGATTAACACAACTTATGCATAATCTTCTATAATCAAACTATCATGTGAACTTAAGTTTCAAAATTTTCTTATTATTGAAGCTGCTCAAAAAATACTAATAAAACATTAAAAAAAACCAATCAACTAGCACAATAATTTTATTGAAGATAACAGAACAAAACGTGATACTTTTCTGATTAAGAAACAATCATGCAAATTTATTTTTTCACTTTTTTTTAGTGTAGAAATAATATTAAATACTTTATTGTTATATGATTTATACTTTTTTTTTTTTTGAAATGTTGAATTTCAGTATCTATTAAAGATCCACGATAAATTTAGTAAAAAATAGTACACCCTCATCTCAAATGAATTGCAAATGAATTAATTGTCTCATTCTAAATGTTATACTCCACATTTCTCAATAAAAAAATTGAACTTTACTTTTTGTTAATTAATCACCACATTAACTTATATCCACACTCCTCATCTACCCACCTCTTTACAAGCACTTCAATATAATATAAATTTTTTTATACTATTATAATTGAGGCAACAATTATTATATCCTCTTTGAGGATAAAAATACAATGTTTGTCCAGAATATAAGAATTACACAACATTTGCCCAAATTTTGAAAACATGACTAAAATACCCCTAGAGCAAAAAAATAAAACTTCCCCCACTTTCTCTCACTCTAACTCTCGACTCCCCCACTTTCTCTCCCCCAACCTCTCGACTCCCCCCTATTTCAAAAAACTGCAAAACTTCCCCACTTCTGTAACCCTAACAAAAACTCCCACCACGCCCTTAGTTCTCTACCACGCCAGACAAACGCCGTTCTCCACACGCCGCCAGCCGTGCGAAGCATTGAAAGCCTCCATTCTCACCATCCGACGACTCTTGCAGGCATGGCGACTCAAAAAAAACAAGAGAAAGTGAAGTGAAGCCGACGCCGCCAAGCAATCTGAGCCGCCGCGCTCTCCAACTCCGACGGAAGAGCCGGAGAAATTATGACCCAGCGGCTACCCGTTCATAGATGCAATGACCCAGCGGCTACCCGTTCATAGATGCAGAAGTAAGAATCTTTTTTGGTTTCTTGGATGTGACATTTGAGTGAAAATTTTGGAGGGTGGGGTATGTCCTTGGGTTAGGGTTTTCGATCTAGGATCTAGGGGGATTGGCGATTTTGTGAATCAATCTCTAGGGTTTCACAGTTTGAAGTTGTGATATGCCTTCATTTTTGGTAATATTTGGTCGATGCTAAACCATATTTTCAGTGATGTAGTGTTTGAATGGTTGTAATAGGGGTATAAACTTCGCATTGTTCTTCAAAAATCTAGGATTAAGGTATGTTCTGGATAGTTTTTTCAAATAATATCTGAACTTGGTAAGAAAGATGTGATGTAATGTCCCCGTATTTTCCTAACTATCATTAGAAGCTTAATTATGTTACTAAAAAAAATTAGTAACTTCTAGTAAATCAATTTCGACTTCTAATCATTATATTTATTTCCGAGAAAAGAAATTCTCGAGTTAGAAACATGAGCAACTTGATACTAATCACTTTTCGTTGGTTAGCGAGTAATCGATTAAATGTTCAATTGAATTAATTGACGAAGTTCATTGTTTTAAGTTTCGATTATTCTCTTAGCTAAGAAAAACCAACTCGAAATTAGTGTGTGATAAGTTATCAGGCAAAGCCACTTTCAAATTTGGGCCGAGCCCATTAGTCGAGTTAGGTATCGGATCAGGCCCATTAACTATTGGGCCAAGCCCAAATAAATAGAAGAGAAGCATAACAATAGAGGATTAATTTCCTTATTACTACAAAGAGGCAAATCAGCCATTATATACTTAGATATACATATAACCCACTAATCAAATATTAAATAAAGAATTACATATTACATCAACTCCGATTTTAGGATGCTAATGCAGTTATTGACCAAGGAATAATTGATCGATTATACTAAGATAGAGCAACACGGCTCCTATCTAATCAAGAAGAAAAAAATGGCAAATCAATCTTTCATCCCAATAAAATCAGCCCACCAGCAACCCCCTCTGCAGCAGGCAAATCTACAAATAAGAAAAAGGAAATCAGCTAAAGGATTATGGAAGGTTATTACCCAACAAATAAGCCATAGTTTTAACCAATAACTAGTTACAAAGCTGTCCATTACCTTGTATAAATACACCCTTCTCTGCAGCCATCTTTCACTCCACACTCTCAATTCAAAACACATAAAGGGAGAACTTGAGAGTAGTGAAGGAGACGGCAGCTCAAAAGAGAGAGAAAGGAGAAGTAGAACCACCATTTCATTCAATCTACACACTCAACTTCCAGCAGCTAGGTAATCTTTCCAACCCATCAACTCTTATAGCTAACAACTCTACAACACAGCTGAGCCTAACATAAACCCTCCAAATTCTCAAACTATTCTTGCAAAAGGAAGTGAACGAGTAGGAGGAGGAAGAGCTACAGCAGCCACCTTAATATCTCAGTCCATAAGGTATTTCCAGAAACCAAGTACCTCTTTTAGTTCAAGTCTGCCTTATACTTTTGAATCATACAAAACCAATTCAAGCAAAGAAAGAACCTAAAATCAACAATAGAAAACCTAAAGTTCGAGCCTTGTTCAGCAAACAGTTACATAGGCAGTAACTTAATCCTAAGTCTAAAGTCATAAAGCATTTAAGAAATTAAACGTAATAATAAAGAGAGAGCGAGAAGGAAATCGAACATCCGTCGAGGCGCGAGGCCCCGACGGCGAAGTTTCTGGCCAAAGAAGAAGCAGGCAGCGGCGCGCAGCGTCTCCATCATCCTTCGTCGAACCTACAAATCAGGAAAATGAAAACCAGTAACATCTAGTATTTTGATAATTAAAATCAAGCCCTAACTAAGAACATAACTAAATTCTAAACAAGAGAGAGAGAATCGGTGTATTAAAAAAAAAAAAAAAAAAAAAAAAAGGAGAAAGGGAGAGCTCGATCGCAGAGGGACGAATGTCCCCTAGTTTGAAAGAACTAGGGCTTTTGATGTATGAGTGTTCCAAGAGGGTTGCCGGAGAGCGGGAGTTGCGCTGGAGGGACGCGAGCCCGAGGTGGTCACCGGCGGAAGCTGAGACTAACGAAATTCAAGCTGTGGTCACCGGGCAGCGTCCCAGAACCGGAGCCGTCTCACCGCGCCGGCGGGATCTCAAACCCAAGGAAGCCTCGCCGGGAATCGACGGCTGGATAGAGAGGGGCGAAATGCCCAAATCGGAACTGGGGTTTCCCTTTCAATTGGGAAAAACATGATCGGTCAGAGAGAGAGACAGAGAGAGCAGCCGACAATGGCGGCTCTAAAATAGTAAGGCCGGTCGAAGTTAAATTGGTGACGGAAAAGATGACCGGAAAAATCAAGAGAAGAAGATCGCGATAGGGAGAGGAGAGAATGATATTCTGTTCTGGCGACAGGTGAAGAAGAAAGGGATGGGGGGTTATGTTCATTAACCTTTTCTTTTCTTTTATTCTTTTATTTAGTTATTTCTTTTAAGCAGCGGGCCGGGCTTGGGCTACATATTGGGCCGGACTGTTAATGGGCCGGAATAAATCCCTTAATTGGGTTGAGATTTAATTAAACTACGAGCCCCTAATTAATTATGGTTCGAGACACGATAAAAGATAAATCGCACCTTACCCGTGATTAGATTCGATAAATATTTCGCCTTATCAATAATTAACTTAAGATAAGTTAATTAATTAAGATTTAATAATTTAGACTAATTGATTAAGACAATCGATTACGCTACTACAATCAATAATCTATAATTCTTAAGCGAATTACTTTTCCTAATTAACTTATGGTAATAAGTTAATTAAATCAGAAGTTATCTTAGCCCTCCGATTAATTTATTTAGCGAATTATTTATTGAGAAGCTTCTCAATTAATTAACTCTAAGATATCAACAAATCAATTAATGATTTATTCAAAGACATTCATTATAAACCGTTCATATAACGGAATTTAGAACTCGGTAGATAACAGTAACCACGTTACTGAAATTAGAATAACCTCCGATGAGAAATAAGACTAGAAATTATTTAAGGTTTTATTCGTTACAACACGAATCTTACCTCGATTTTTCAATCGAAAGGGTACGCGAAGGAGGGCCAGTCGAAGCAGAAATCAAGTCTCGTAGCAATTTAGAAGAGCAACGAGGTGGGCTTTCTATAAAATAAAAAAACATGTTTTATTAGATGTTAGCTCTTTTATAATTGTCATGCCATAAATATTTTCAGTTTTGTATGATGCCTATCTGTTGAATGGCGAAATGCCAATTTAAGAATCGAATTTGGGTCCTTGTGTGATTAGAAGTCATACTTGGACTAGTGTACACATTGGTCGTGTCACTCAGCGTGGTGACCGATCGCGTGACCGAGTGAGGTGGCCAACTCCTCGGGCACAACAAGCTCAGATATGGTAGATTACACAAGAAGAGACTGATCAGTCGCTTTTAAGAATGCAAATGTTTTTGTGAACATAGGCATTTTAAAGAAAAACCCTATGATTCACCAAGTGATGGCTTGACAATAACTAAATGATATTGGGCATGTGTCCACTGAGTACTTCGTACTCACGCCCTGTACATTATTTCCGATGTGCAGGTTGAGCAGTTGTCGAAGCGAAGTGACCAACGAAGATTTTGTCAAGAATAAATTAGAAGTAATCACTCTTGGTAACATATGTCTTCATACATATGTTTCAAACACCTTTCCGCTGCGTACACTCTTTATTCTCTTTCAATTGGGTTGTACCAAGTCAGGATCATGACATCTATTCTCATGGGAAAAACCATTGATAATGTCATCTCTATTATATGAAATCTAAGTCCTAAGTTATTGAGTTGATTCGTTGTTAACCCTCATTTATTCCCGAATTTACTTCATATTACCCATATTCACGATTTATACCAAACTGAGCTATCGATTAGCAAAGTGCGGTCGTGACATGTGAACTTGGTAAGAAAGATTATGTTAGAGATATAAAATACAACAATTTTGGTTAGACTATGTAAGAAAAAAAGTAGTACGAAACATGAAATATTGTATGATGAATTTGGTAAGAAACAAGACATTAGAGATAGAAAATACAACAATTTAATTAGAAAAAACTCGTTATAGTTAGAAAAGAGAAATCGTTGTATATAAACATAAATAGTAAGAAAACTGGCATATTGTGGATGAACTTTATAAGAAATTATGAATATTCTTACTGTATGTTGAAGAAAACAGAATAATAGTAAGAAAACTAGGATATTTTCTTATTTCTTGATTTGAAGTTATAAATATTCTCACTATTTGTTGATGTGATGGTTAGAAACTGAAACTTTCTAACATACTATGATATAAAATCCTATGATTTCTTACGTTGATCTCCTGTTTCTAATGTTATGTGCAAGGATGAGCTTGATAAGAAAATTGTGAATATTCTTACTGTATGTTGAAGAAAATAGAATAATAGTAAGAAAATTAGGAAAAATTTTTATCACTTGATAAGAAATTATGAATATTCTTACTATTGGTTGATATGATGGTTAGAAAATGAAACTTTCTAACATTCTCTAATATAAAATCCTATAATTTCTTACGTTGATCTCATGTTTTCTAATGTTATGTGCAAGGTAGACATCGAGAGGGGTCTAGACACTCCGAAAAAAATCTTGAAATACCGTCATCATGTCGCGAAAACCATCTACGCTCACAGCACGGACGGAAATCCGGTCACACTTAGCCAAAACAAAGACAACAAGGACAAGAAAGGGAAGGGGAAAACTCCGATAGCAATCAATCTTGGTGCAAATGAGTGATTTGGTTTGAAGTAAGGTTTTTTTGGGTGCCCCTGGACGTAAATACTTCTTCTTTTTTGTGTTGAAAACGTCGGGTGTATGTGCTTTGGAGCGCAAACTATGAAAATTGTTTGGCATATTTTTTTGGGATGGGGTGCATGTAAAATTCCAAGCACATGTAAAGTGGTAAGAAATTAGTTATATTTCGTAAGATACTGTGAATTTATAATCTTTAGATGCATATTTTGTAATGTTTTTGTAAACATCCTTTGGGTCTATATGTAAGAATTTGATGGCGTGGATGTAAGAATTTGATGATGTCGATGTAAGATTTTATGTATTCCATTACGCAATCCGTTGCCCCTGGGATTAGTTTAGAAAAATAGATGTAAGCATCGGTGCAAATAGATGTAAGCATCGGTGTATAGTAAGAAACAAAGGCATTTCTTATTATAACCATTGGAAATATGGTAAGAAATTAAGCAAATTCTTACAAAGAAAAATGGCTATTTCTTACAATAGCTATTTGGTGCGTCGTAAGAAATTATGAAATATCTTACGATGATAAAAAGTGTCGTAAGCATCGGAGTATAATAAGAAAATTAACACATTTCTTATAATAACGTAAACATCAGATTTCTTAGAGAAATAGATGTAAGCATCGGTGCAAATAGATGTAAGCATCGGTGTATAGTAAGAAACTAAGACATTTCTTATAATAACCATTGGAAACATGGTAAGAAATTAAGCAGATTCTTACGAAGAAAAATGGCTATTTCTAACAATAGTCATTTGGTGCGTCGTGAGAAATTATGAAATATCTTATGATGATAAAAAGTGCCATAAGCATCGGAGTATAGAAAGAAAATTAACACATTTCGATGTAAGCATCGGTGCAAATAGATGTAAGCATTAGTGTATAGTAAGAAACTAAGACATTTCTTATAGTAACCATTGGAAACATGGTAAGAAATTAAGCAGATTCTTACGAAGAAAAATGGCTATTTCTTACAATAACGATTGGAACATGGTAAGAAAGTAATCAATTTCTTACGAGGAAAAATTAAGACACATGTCAGTTCATAGTAAGAATTTAAAAGAACGATGCTCAAAAAGTAAGACAAACACGTAAGTCATTCAGTGCATAGTAAGAATTTAGAAACATTTCTTACAATAACCATGCTATCCTTGCACCGAAAGGAAGACCCCCGAACAAGTTGCCCCATAGCCGTAAGTTCCGTTAGCATTTGGATATCATCCTCATTTGCCAAATCTTGCTCTGATACGCTAACTATAATCCACTGACTAGGCCCATAAGAAAAAATTGACACACCCTCGCGAGACGTGTTTATTGTAGCAACAGCCGTTATGGGGGATGCCATAGGCTGCATAAAGAAAAATTGAAAAACGTGAGGAAATAAATGTACTTTTGAGTTGCGACATCGTAAGAAAGTAATAAAATTATTATTATGTTCCGTAAGAAAAAAATATGTTCATGAGAGAAATGAGATTGATCATAAGAAAAACACCACATGTAGTAAGAAACAAAACTAATATTATATTATCACTATGTGGTTGAAGATGTATAAAATTTCTATGTAGTAAGAAAATCATTTACAATCTAACCATCTCCTGTAACATTTCTACCAATAATCTAACAATATTACTGCTCCGCATTTAACCCTAACTTTGTGAATTTCTGAGAAAAAATCCAAAAAATTCGTAACTTCATATACCAAATCAACTCAGAAAACCTTGAACTCCAATTTATTATGTAGAAACTTCAACTACGCCGCCGCCGCATGGAACATCTCTGCCGCCGCCTGCATCATCTCCGCCCCCGGCTGAGATGTAATCATCTTCAGTATACCCAGCAATAGCAACATCAAACACCAGCCAACCATGCCACGAAGAAAAACAAAAACAAACCTGCTAAAGTGTTCATCATCATGGTCATTATTCTTCGATTCGTCCAGATACGTCTTGCGTCGCCGTCTGTTTCATCAACATCTCCGTCGCCATCGGGGTCGACTTCATCTTCGCCGCCGTCGCTGTCGAATTCAGGTAAAACCCTAGTTTTTCTTCGGCTGAACTTCAACGTTATCTACGTTCACCGTCAACGAGAAGAAACAGCGTCTACGTTGCTTCTATCACCGTCGTGGTCGAAACCCTAGGCTACTAGAAATTTTGAAACACGATCGAGAAGGGGGAGAAGAGAAGATGTCGAGAGAGATAAATGAAGGAGGAGGGAAAATACTTATATCACACATGTAAGGGCAAAATTGTCACATTACATAAAAAATGGGCAAATGTCGTGTAAGCTTATATTTTGGGCAAATTTTGTTTTCTTAATTCTAAGGGGGCAAAACTATGCATTTTCTCATTATTATTTGCTTGTTTGTTCTTTGAATTTTACTTATTATATATCAAATTAAAAGTTGTGTTACGATCTTTTATTTAAGATGCATCATTAATGTATTTTTATAGATCTATGATCGTTTATTTTTAAATAAACTAAATATACACAAAGATGTTTAACATTATACTTTAACAACAAACACACATATCTTGAATTTTGTACCTAAAAGTTATGTTTCGATTGGTTTAGGGCGGATGGAGTAACATATATTCATTAGACATAAAATACTAACTAAAATAATACTTCCTTTGTCCTATACATCTTGGCACAATTTTCATTTTTGGATGTCCCGTTGATGATGACACATTTTAAAAATGACAAAAATTTAAGTCTTATGATCTTAATTAAACTAACTTATTAGTCAAATCTATGAACTCCACATCTACTCACCTCTCTGCATATATTCCAAATAATTTGAATTGCAAGATTTAAATTATCCTAATTTGCTTTTTTATTCTTTGACTTTTACAATTTTTACGATCTTTCACTTAAGATTCATTATCAATATGATTTTATAGATCTATAATGGTCTAGCTTCAAAAAAAATTTACTTTGTAATATCAATATAAACTAATTTCTTAATCAAAAAGAGTACCAATTAGAAGATACTCCGTATTTGATATGCATGGAGACTTGACCAGTCGATGTGATATATTTTATATTTATTCATAATTCATTAATCTTCTAATAAAATATTAAAATAATATTTACTATAGTAGCATTTATAACAATAACGCATTATTGTTGTTTATTTTATAAAAATAAAATAAACACAAATCATTATAAATTATTGAATTGTCATAGAATATATATATTATACATTAAATATGCATATGCGAGAGATTGATATAATGGGTATAATCAATTTATGCGCTAAAGTTATTCTACAATAATAATATATTTCATCTTCCAAATTCATTTATAATCAACATATTCCCATTATTCATCTTCCAATTTCATTTATAATCAACATATCCTTATTTTTACATGGGCTATTAAAAAAAATTATAATAGTCATGATGTGTTAAAAATACCTTGCATAAATAATATGTATATTATTGTTTTGAAGTTTACAAAGAATTGATTACACCTTTAAAGCTAACATTGAAAGTTTGACTTAAAATAATTTTTCAATAAAATTAATAATGATTTAATTGACCAAGTTAAAGAATGTTGAAATACTATATACAATATATTCTTCGGTATATTATACCTCACAGACGCAATTGCTTATCGTGCTTTAGCTGCGACTGATCGCTCAAAGAAGGCCTTCCACTAATGCTGAACAATTTAATTCTTCTCCAGTACAGATTCATGGCTTTTTTTATGTTCATTCTAGCTTGAAAAGGTATTCCGTATAGAATTATGATCAAAGTGGAATTGTTGAACAAAATTATGTAAATTCAACCTTTTATTATATAACAGGGACATGATAGGTAAATCAAATTTTATAAAATAAGACACTTTTATAATATGGTATAAATTAGATAAGTAGTTCTAAACTTAATTGCAACCGCCCTAAAAAGAATTCGTACATTGTATGGGCTTTTTTTCTTTGAAAAAGGTACCAAATAAATTTGCCTATTTGCCCTACACCCCATGGCCCCATTACCTTGATAGAAACTTGTGACCCGAAATAATTGGATTAAATCTAATTTCTACTTTACACTAATTACTCTTAGATAATTACTTGTCTACTCCCTCCCTCCCTCCACGATATATGCGTTAAGAAACTTTCAGTATACATTTTGATGTGCCGAAAAGTGAATGCTAGGATAAAATTTATGGCCCACTTGATATAACGTAGGCTATAATACACTATATCAAGTGAGATCTGAACGATGCATCGAAATGTACAACGAAAGATTTGTAACAGTATATGGTGGACGGGGGAGTAGAAAAAAAATCCCAAAAATATGAAATTTTAGGATAATAGGATTTCCCAAATTCTAGGTCACATGGTGAGATCGGTGAGTCACATAGCCCAAGCACGTGACGGTGGGCCCAAAAGAGGCAAGTGAGCCAATGTTCTCTCTTTTCCGTATAGAGTCTTTAGACACAATGGGGGCAGCAGACAATTCACAATTAATTCACCAAAAGATGCCCACAACTAATTTCATTTATTTAGTTTCTAATATGGTTGTTGGCGTTGATCTCAACTCATCAATCACCTAATGGTTGTTACCTGTTTACGCATGTGGGTCCCACCACATCCAAATGTACATGAAATATGAAGTTGATCATGCAATGCAACATCAGTACATAAAAATGGGAGTTTTCAAGAAAGTATTTTCTTTGCTTCTTAGATCTGGGATTCAGGCAAAGAACGAAGCTTTGATGATGATCGATGTAATGGTCAGAACGTACTTGCATGTTGTTTCTATAAACGGCATAGCTTAGGATTCGTTCTGGAAAGCGTAGTTAGCCTCAGCAAAGTGTGATTTCACCTGTTCGAGGGCTCTGTAGCGGTGAGAGATCTTGTTCTTCTCTTCCTTGGGCATCTCGGCGTAGCTGTAAGATGTGTAGTTTGGTTAGCTGGATGGCATTATGGCAAATCGGCTGGCGATACTTACATTACGTAATAAATAAAAAATAATGTCTTCGAAATGAGGGAGCAGAATAATGGAACTTACGTCTGGTCATAGCCATCAGGTTGAAAAACTGGATCCCATCCAAAATCATTTGGTCCCCTCGCAGGAACTATTTTCCCCTGAAATGGCAGCCGAAAGTTATATCACTTATGTACTGCTGTCTGTGGCTTTGTGAAAATTTCAACGAACTTTCAGAATACGATCCGATTTTTATGGCAATATAGTTCCTTACTAAAGAGGATTCACCCGTATATTGTACATTCGAGCATTCATGTAAAGTTACCAAAATCAGAGCCAATTTCGATAAGAGTTATAAATAAATTGGCATAAAAGTACATGCACTGAGTTGACAAGAATGTAGTATGCTTGTACCATGTAAATTTTTACAAGAATATAAACTGTAGAACAACTTAAGACGTGCAATGACAGCATTAGATAGATTGTTGAGCAAATATTACGATTGTACAAGGAAAAGTGGCAATAAATTTTGACCTGCTCATGAGTAAGTTTCTTAATAACTTTGACCCATTGTATAAATTAAAATTAAGAGGCTCATTACTGTTCATTATCACCAATATATGAAAGATGAAACTTCTTACAATTCGTTAAGATATTCCCTCAAGATCAGGACTTTTTTTTTTTATTAAACTGATCCAGGTTGTACAGACCTTGACACAAATAATCTTGGAATAAGTATATCTTAAGCAGCATAAGCTCCTGTTCAGTTAGAGATATTCTTGAAAGATTTAATTACATTTGATTTTCTTTAACATACTTTTTTCCATATTTTTCCTATAGTTTTATGTAATTTTGTCAGTCGTACAAAGCAATGCATGAACTAGAAAGAAATGAAGATCAAAGTTATAAGCTATGTGGGCCCACATACAGACCCTCTCCCCCCTATTGCTTTATTATCCTCTGAACTCCTCTTTTCCTACTCTATGCTTCTTTTTCCCTCAAATTAGCATCTTTGTATTTCAAGTTGGGCTAGAAGTGACATTAGATTTAGTTTTCTGGAACAAGAAGAATAAAAGCAATTCTTAGCAAAGAACATACCGGAGTCTTTCCCAAAAAAGTAATTGGATCTGCATTAGGCCCAATAGTAAGAGAGAACACACAGAGAGCATAAGCAGATTTATCGTCATATGCCATCAACAGATTATTCAGACCTAAAATGGAAACATAAGCAATTTCAACAAAATCAAGTTTGAGACAAGTGTAAAATTAGTTTCAGATATAATTGAACAAGTCAAGAAAGTACACTGGCAACACTACCTTCATGACCAAGCTTCTGCAGAAACCACTTGCTGTAATTTTTTCATCCAATTCAGGGGGTAGTATAACACGAAAAGCAGAATGATTAGATGAAATTGCAGTAGAATAATACTCAAAATGATCTTAGTCCACATTGACAGATTAGAGAATTTCGGAAATAGTAATCAAAGAAGAAGACAATATACATGAAGTATTTGAATCAACCTTCCTCGAAATGATATTAGCCTAAAGCAGAGAAGGTACATCACATATCCTTAATCTTTCTAGAATTAATAGTGTGGTAAAGCTTGCATGCCATTATATGGACCATATTCATCTAAAGAAATATGCGGAATGATCCCATAGTACTACAACCAACAATTACAATATAAGCAAGCCTAGAGAAAGAAGAGCACGAAATTTGAGGGGTGAGGGAGCTAAAGGTGATTGCTAGATTAGGTGCCTCAAAAAGAAGTTCGTAATCATGAAACTGTAAATGATATTTGCATAGATAAGAACGAGTACATGCAGAAGGAAGAAGCAAAAAAAAGTGAAAAGAAGATTAAGGCGCGTAATATGTCCAATCCATAAACCACATATAAAGCTGTCATAGAAAGAGTTTATACATTTTAGCATGATATCGCAGCGACACCAAAATTAAAGAATAGTATGAATCAATGTATTCTAGCATAAACTACCAACACCTGTAACTCCAAAGAAAGTTAGAAGCCATTCTTTTGGGTGCATAAAGGTTTGTTTATCAGCACTAAGTTTTATCAACATAAACGATCAGGACAACAAAATCTATTTGGCTGATAAAGTTGGCATGTCCTTCAATGAAGACACCATATTCTCCGAGATGCTGGATACTATATCTTATGAAATCAAAGAACTTCTATGTAATCACTAATCACAAACCAAGAATTGGATGTTGATGTACTCTAATATTCTCACTATAACAATCCCAATCCACAGAGAAGTTCCACATAAACAAATCCCATGTGTTTATGTGTTCGTGAAACCCAGCAGGGAAATTTAAAACAACTTCACCTTGTTGAAAGAATATGCATAGAACTTACATGTAAGGCCCTGCAAAAAATCGAGTCAATCATTAGCAACAATCTAAACATTTCATCACGATCCATTCCATGCATGCATATCGACTTATATTACCTGGTAGCCCCTTCAGAGCATTGAAACAAAGACAAGTATCCTCCACCAACACCGGCCCGTTTACCTTTCAAAGAAAAACCAACAACCCATACAAAAATTCATCACTCTCTTGTAAACATTTCTACAAACAGTTCCTGTGCACGATATGTTCGTACCTCTTTCACAGCTAATCGAGCCTTCTCTTTGGAAATCTCCTCCGGCTCGCCTTGCAATTCCGGCACTGGTTAACGAGAGCATCAAGTCCTAAGAATATTCAGCAAGAGATATCTCAAACGGAGACGACTATATTCATGGATGCGTAACGTACAATCGAGTTTAAGCGAACGAAAGGGGATCGAGTTGCCGAGAATGGCGCGAACTTCTTCGAGCTTCTTGGCGTTGCCTGTTACGAACGTCACCGGCTGCAACAACGCCGCCGCCCTGCCGCTACCTGCCGCCGCCATCATTCCCGCTCTTTCTTTCGGAGTATATGTTTAAACAACCCTTTTTTTACTACGACTATTTGAATAATGGGTGATTTGATAGGTAAACAAGTAATAGAACTCTATAATGAAATTGAGTATAATTTAATTATAACACCCCTATATGAGTAATTCTTTAATTAACATACCTTATTAAAAATAAACCTTATTAAAAAAAATTAAACTCTACTAAAAAATAACTAAATCCTAAAGAAAAAAATTATTGACAGTGTCACGCCTACCATGGCTAAGGGAGCATTCTTATTCCCGATATATTGTCGCTATGAAATGAGTGACTATATTAGTATCTCAAAATTTAATATATAATGTGATTTTTCGTCGAATTTATGTCAACCAATAATTTAATTTAATTAATGGGCAATTTACGAATTAATTGTCAAACTATTCACTTTTTCACAATAGCGTTCCAAACTAAATTATATGTCAATTAAATAGCCAAACTATTAATGATTTCACAATCGTGTTCCCAACCCGTTTTCCGGCGACCAAGAGCTTACGTGGCTGATCGGAGGCTGCTGACGTGGATTTTTTTTATTTTTTTTTTTTTGGGGAAAATTACAGGATTAAACACATAAAATCAATTTTTTTTTTAAACAGCTTTAAAGTTAGGGTTTCATTCACAACTTCTTCATTCGCTAAATTCAAAAGGGAAAAGGTGACTTTATAGCCCCAACTTTTATCCATTGGTTACTTTATGGCCCCAACTTTGATCTTGATTATTTTATGGTCCCAACTTTTATTTCTTGATTATTTTATGGCCCCAACTTTTATTTCTTGATTATTTTATGGCCCAAACGTTTATTTCTTAATTATTTTACAAAGTGACACTTTGTAAAAAAAATAATAGACGGCATGCAATACGTGGAAAAGATTATACAAAAAAACTATATATTTATGTGACTATTTGCACACACTAAAAAAAAATAAAAATTGATGCATGCAATAAGTAAAAATAATATATGCATTGTCAACATAATGATTAATGAATATAGGGAATGGTTATATTGAAAATAGTTATCCTTGTGATAACTAAAAACAAATCTACACCATTGTGCTAAGATGCTCTATTAAGAAATAATAAAAAAGAAATTATTAATGAAATGCATAACATGCAATAAAAGGTGCTAAGAAAATATACAATAAAGAGATGCTCTAATAAGCAATAAAATGTGCTTTAATATGCAATGAAAAATATTAAAATAAGCAATAAAAATGCTCAATTAAGAAACAATAAAAAAGAAATTATTGATGAAATGCATAACATGCAATAAAAGGTGTTAAGAAAATATACAATAAAAAGATGCTCTAATAAGCAATAAAATATGCTTTAATATGCAATGAAAAATATTAAAATAAACAATAAAAAATGCTCTATTAAGAAACAATAAAAAAAGAAATTATTAATGAAATGCATAACATGCAATAAAAGGTGCTAAAAAAATATACAATAAATTAATAATGTACTCTATATGATCTCCATCCATGTAATATACTCTAATAATGTACAATATATCAAAAAAATTAATAAATTCAAGCTAATGATTAACATAAAAAAATTGGGCCATAAAGTAACCGAGCGATGAAAGTTGGGGCCATAAAATAATTAAGATCGAAGTTGGGGCTATAAAATAATAAAGAAATAAAAGTTGGGGCCATAAAATAATCAAGATGAAAGTTAGGGCCATAAAGTAACCAAGGGATGAAAGTTGGGGCCATAAAGTCACCTTTTCCCAAATTCAAAACATGAAAGAATCGCTTTTCAGAAAACCCTCCTTTCTTCTTAGCTTTATTCTGAATCTTCGATTTTCTTTATAAGATAGAGACACGAAGAATCATCCCATCATCGGTGTGAATTGTAACATTCTAGAATCCTCACTTTTGAAGTGTCGAGAACAGGTAAAACTTTGTCTTCTCTTTCTTTGGTCTCATATTCTCGATATTATTTCGAAATATACTATTTTTATTTGGTTGAGGCGTGGTCCAGACAAGAAAAACATTTTATTTGTTGAGGTGTGGTCGAGAATGGAGTTTAGGGTGACACTTGTGAACCAATGTTTTACTCTTTATTTTTTAAAGTTAAAAAGTTTAACCTTTTTTATTAGTTTAATCTCAATTAGGTTTACTTTGAGATTGTTGTCTTATTAATTTATATAGTTGTAATTTTTTAATATTTTGTCACTACATGTAGAATGGAAGATGCTGTCGATTTGAAAATTCATTGGAATGGACAATTTACTGCTGTTGATGAATATGTTGGAGGTACGGTGGAAATAATCGAAGGTGTTATATTGAGTTCATTAACATATGAAAATTTGATATATTCTGTGAGGTTGGGCAAAGGTCATATGAAAACTGCTTTTGGGGTTAAATCAAGTCAAAAAATGTTATTTTTTGACGAGAATTCTTATAAGGAGAGCTTGTATGACTGTATTGATTTGGAGAAGAAAAAACTCACCCTGTATGTGGAGCAAGTTGACGACGAAGGTGACGTGCTTGTGGAAACTGAAGTTAAGACAATTGAAGTGGAATGTTATAGAGATATAAATGATGCTGCTGAGAAAGAAATGATGCATTCGAGTGAGGAAGATTCAGATGATGATGGATTAGTCGACGCTGACTTCTCAAGTGAAGATGAAGAGTTCTTACACTGGCGCAAGAAAAAGATTGAAATGAAAAAGATGAAGAATGTGATTGTTTCGGATGGTGAAGGTGAAAAATATGAAACTGGAGACTGTTCCGCTCTGGATTTATATGAAGAGCTCGAAGAAGATGGATATGAATCTGTTTACGCGTCATCTGAAGGGTCAGTAGCATCATTAGATGAGGAGGAGAGCGAGCAGCCCTTTACTAAGAAAAAGGACAGAAATCTGATTTATGCAAAGAACTATGACCATAAGGCATTAGAATTGAAGGCTGGAATGCGCTTTAAGGATTTAGCTTAATGTAAGGAAGCTGTGAAACAATGGGCAATTTTAAATGGCCACAATATCAAATGGCATCTATCCTCAAGCAAAAAGTTGCAAGCAAAATGTCAAAAACCATGCAAATGGGTGATGTATGCTTCAAAAGTAGCTCATGAACCAACATGTGTCATAAGGACATATCCAGAGGAACATGAGTGTCTATGGGCATATCGGAATAGACAAGTCAATTCTGTTTGGATAGCGAAGACCTTTATCGAGCGCCTCAAGAGGAATCCTCAATATCCTGTTACAGATATGCAGGCTGAACTTCGGGAACAGTATGGAGTTCATGTATCTCTAACAGCCTGTTATAGGGGAAGAGACAAATTTTTAGAGTTAGTGAAAGGATCTTTAGAGGCTCATTACAGCAAACTCGTTCCCTACCTTACCAAACTGAAACGAATGGACAGAGAAGGCAGATTCGAGTTGAAAACATATCTAGACAGTAAGGATATGCCTGTGTTTCAAAGAGTATACATCGGATTCTCAGTACTTCGAAAGGGTTTCTTTGTAGGCTGTAGAAGATTTATTGGTCTTGACGCTTGCTTTCTAAAAACAAGATTAGGAGGAGCTATGCTAGTTGCTGTTTCTAAAGACTGTAATCGAAAAATGTATCCAATTGCATGGGCTGTAGTGGAAAAAGAGAATAGAGAATGTTGGTATTGGTTCTTGGAAAAACTTTTTGAGGACTTTAGAGTCGACAATGGGCTCGGATGGACAATCATGAGTGACAAGCAGAAGGTAAAGCATTCGATAAAATAATAATACATATTTTCTATGTTATGCTAAATTTATTTTCTATATTGTGAATGTATGCAGGGATTGAGAAATGCAGTGCATGAATTGGCACCAGATGTAGAGCATCGTCACTGCGCTAGACACATTTATGCTAACTGGAGGAAGAAGTATGCTGGGGACAAATACAAGATGATGTTCTGGAATCTTGTGAAAGATACATCACCAACATTCTACAATTACCATTTGAATTTACTGAGGGAAGAATCAAATGATGCTGCTGAAGACTTCTTGGCCCAAAATCCCACTTCCTTTTGTAAGTCTTTGATTAAGACATTTTCCCAAGATGACACTGTTGATAACAATATCTGCGAAACTTTTAACAGCTACGTTCTTAGATTTAGGGACAAACTTCTTGTTGATATGTTGGATGGGATAAGGTTAAGACTTATGGGTAGGATGCACAAATTGCTACAAAGTGTTAAAAAAGGGGAAGATGTGTTGTGTCCTAGAATTAGAAAAAAACTAGAAAAAAAAGTGATTAATATTAAAGAGTATATGTTGCACGCAGCAGCGATGGAGGGATCATTTGAAGTTCATCGTGGTGAGGATAGGTACATTGTTGATTTAGTTGGAAAATCAGGCACATGTTATTCATGGCAGTTGACAAGTTTGCCTTGTAGTCATGGATTAGCATGCATTTTTCACGATAGGGATAACTATGAAAACTATGTTGACAAGTTTTATTACAAGAGTAATTAGATAGCTTGTTACGGTTTTTCCCTACAACCAATCCATGGAGAGAAAGAATGGCCCAGAGTTGATGTACCACAACTGCAGCCTCCTGTTTACACAAAACAACCAGGAAGACCTAAAAAAATGAGAAAAAGATATGCATATGAGCTAGTGTCTGCAGCAGGTAAATTGTCAAAGAAAGGCATAAAGATGAGTTGTAGAAAATGTGGTGGTCTAGACCACAATGCAAAGACGTGTAAACAACCACACCATACTCAGGTTATATCCATCATATCATTTCTTTTCATATCTTCTAGAATGTTTATATTTATCTACTTTTATTTTGTCAACAGGAGCAAGCACCTAAAAGGTCAAGAGGTAGACCTATGAAGAAACCTGAAATAAAACTTGATGATATTTCAATTCCAAAGTCGAGAGGAAGACCTAAGAAGACATCTACAAAATTACAATGTGATGCAGCTAAAAAAATGGAGGTACGGGCAAAGAATTGGCTTGCTCACTTCATCTGCGTAAATTATAATACTCCATTGCAGCTATATAATTTCTTATTACTTGTAGAGTGGGCGAAGGGCTCTGCAGTTGAGTGGGGCACGTGATGCAACTAGTAGTTAACATTCACAAGTTTTGGATTAGTTGGGGCATGTGGTTCTGATCACTCATCACACCCATTTTTTGAGAAATTAATTTTGTAACCCAAGCAGCCCTCTAGCATGCTATTCAGCAGTTTTTTTTTTTTTTTGTAATGGCCACAAGCCTTGGCAATTGTTAGTGAGAAACTTTATAATACTCTATTGTGATGTTCTGATAAATTGTGATTTTTGGCTACTCCCTAGTAGTTTATTTTAGTAATTATGCAGTTTGATGTGTTTTTCTATTTTTCATGCCTATCTCTCTTGACAAAAACTACTAGAGGTGAAGCTTACAACCATCAAAATCTAAAAAATAATAATGCATCAGCTGTAAAAAAAAAAAAAAAAAAAAATCCATGTCAGCAGCCTCCGATCAGCCACGTAAGCTCTTGGTCGCCGGAAAACGGGTTGGGAACACGATTGTGAAATCATCGATAGTTTGGCTATTTAATTGACATATAATTTAGTTTGGGACGCTATTGTGAAAAAGTGAATAGTTTGGCAATTAATTTGTAAATTGCCCTTAATTAATTCAAATAAGGATTCATAAAAATGTATAAAAAATAATTAAAATATATCTTCACGATTTATTGTACTTTACCCGTCCCTAGTGTGTTTTTTTTTTTTCTTCTTTTGAAACGTCATTCAAATATATGTTACTTCCTCCGTCCATGTATGAAGTATGCGCATGGAATCCTCTGACATGTATTTTAATGTGTCAAAAAATAGATGTGAAGATAAAGTTTAGTCTCACTTGATATAGTGTATTATAATGTCTTACATCAAGTAAAATAATAAACAATATCAAGTGAGACCTAAATTTTATCTTAACATACAATTTTCGGCACATTGAAATGCATGCCGAAGGATTCTACGCGCATACTTCGTGGACGAAGGGAGTATTACTCAACCTTCTAAACATTAACCTTAGAATTTTTTCTTTTTTTTTCCAACAAAAACAACACGTATCTAAGGCTTATCGGTTTATCATTTCTCCTAACAACGTTATCCCCAATAACTTTTATAAATTATAAAAAATATTGCTTAATAATACATAAAGGAGTTTATTTTTCGACTATATAGCACTCCAGTTTTTTTTTATAAATTTTTATTATAAAAAGATACATAAATTAAGACAGCGCAAATGCATGTACGGTTTATTAATTCAAATGCACGAACCATCAATTTTTCTCTGCAATTATTCTCGTTCACTTCAATAATTAGAAATCAATTTAACTCCCCATTTCTTAAGAAAACAAGAACCCACCAACGAAGGTTTCCCCCCTCTCAAATTTCTAATCTTTCTCTTCTTCCTTCTTCACCTAATTGCTGACATATGACTTCGAACACGTGAGAGAAGGAATAATTAATGACATAAAAGTTAGCTAGTAAAACAAAATTAAATGGTCCATAACAAACAATTCTGAGAATGAGCTAGAACGTATATTAAAGATATGCCAAGTGTTAGCTTTACTTGTGGTGAGGAAATCTTGGCATGTTTGTTGTGACTAACATCTCTCGACAATTATTGTATTTCAATTATCGTGTTCAAAATTATACATTCTTTTTTTTTTTTTTCAATGATTTAAATAATGATTTTTTATTTATATATAAGAAAAGTAATTATATTGATAATAAACAACCAGCAAGGTACCAGATGTACCAGTTCATACAATTACGAATACCTCCAAGTTTCGCACAGTTTGTTTCTAGACCATTTTACAAAACTCAAGTTCCGATTCTACTCTCCTCTAGCCAAACACCAGCTCTAAAAAGGCATATAATTCCTCCTCGATTCGTCGAAAGTTCCATTCTTTTTGCGTAAATTTATAACGATTTAATATAATTTTATGATATTTTTAGAGTTTATCCATCCAAATAGGTTTTATGCATGATTATCTTTTAGCATATAATTTTATGGTATTTCTTATTCTTCTTCCCGCGACCACGGTCCACCAAAAAGGTTTTTCCCCTCTCAAATTTCTAATTTTTCTCTTCTTCTTCTTCTTCTTCCAGTGATCACCGTCGTGTGTCCGCGCCAAGTAACACCTAATTGCTGACATCATTAATGACCTCAAACACATGAGAAAAACAAAAGGAATTGATGTCCGAACTTTATGAAAAGAAAAGGAACAATGAAATAAAAGTTACTTCCTCCGTTTTTTTTAAGTGTCCTAATTACCATTTTTGTTCATTTCAGGATTTGTTGACATAATAGTTATATTTTTCAAATTTTATACCTATAGTTAATGTTATACGGAGTATATAAGTTGATGCTCAGAAAAAGAGAATAATAAATAATGTTAAAATGTAAATTTACACATTTCGTTGGTATTTATAATTTGACGGCTGAAATACTTTAAAAAATAATGGGAGTAGCTAGTAAAATAAAATTAAATGGTAGTGCTCCATAAACAAACAATTCTGAGGATGAGCTAGAATGTATATTTAAGATATACTACATGCCAAGTGTTAGCTTTATTGTGGTGATGAAATATTGGCATGTTTCTTGTGACTAAAATCTGTCCGGCAATTATTGTATTTCAACCGTGTTCAAAATTGTACATTCTTTTTTGCAATCATTTTTAAATTTATAATGTTTTAATATAATTTTATGGTATTTTTAGAGTTCTCTCATTCAATTAGTTTTTTGTTTAAAGCCTCAATAATGATTCATCATTTTCACCCTTAAGGTGACTCAGACTCCCAACTAGGGTTGTAAAAAAAAATCAAATAATTTTGATTCGATTCGGTATTCGTATTCGATTAGCCCTATCCGTATTCGATTTTTTACGATTGGAATTCGAAAACAAATATTTTTTATAATTCGATTATTATTCAAATACAAATACAAATTTATGATAATCGATTCGATATTCGTAAGTATTCAATAAAATATAAATATAAATATATATTATATGTAATATAATTATATATAGTAGTATAAGATATTAATTCTTAAGCCCAATTAATTTTTTTCTTCTAAAATATTGAATTCGAATCGAATACCGAATACGAATTGTTTTCTCAAAAATATTATTTGGAATATCATTAGAAAAAAAGAAACGAATATTCGAATCGAATCGAATACGAATCAAATCTAGTATTCAATTAAATTTCGAATTCGAATTCGAATATTCGAATACCTTAACGAATTCAAATCGAATAGAGTGTTATTCGCTTCGATTCGTTTACATCTCTACTCACAACCTCTTGATTGAAGGGGGGTCATTTTATCAACTGAGCTACGCTTCGTTATCTGCCCATCCAATTAGATAGGGTTTATGATTATCTTTTAGGATTTAATCTTACTTTTATTAGTTATATTAGAGTATACAACTATTAACAATTTTGAGTTACTAGTACTAGTATTTTTTATTTTTTATAATAGTAATATAAAAATGATAAAAATCTAGATATTTGTAATTGAGATAAGAGGCAAAAGAAGAGCTAAAAGAGGAAAGAAACAAAAGGAAGGAAACAAAGAAGATAATGCCAAAAGAAGAAAGAAACAAAGGAATTGAAGAAAAATATAAGGGGAAAAAAACGTGTTTAAGCAATTAATCACATAAGAAAGAATCCTATGCATGTCTATATAAGGCACGTCCTCTCTTGTGATCGACCATATATCCAATCTATCCACAAAGCACACATGGCATCTCTTCATCTCCCTGTCCCTATCCCTATCTCTTTCCGTGCACCTTCCCTCACCAGATCAGCCCACTGCTTCACAGTCTCATGCAATGCCGCCGGCGAAGGCGGCCGAGGAGTCGACCGGAGAGACCTTCTCCTCGGCATCGGCGGCCTCTACGGCGCTACGAGTCTGGTCACCCCCGACGCTCTGGCCGAACCCATTACGACCATGCAGGAACCTTGTGGGAAGGCCAGTTATAGAAAGAAGGACAAGGATAAGACGGTGGTTGAGGTTGAGTGCTGCCCACGTAAGTCATCAGACGACGAAGTCGAGGAGTACAAGCTCCCCGTCTTCAAAGACGAAGAGATCCGCGTCCGCCGCCCCGCCCACCGCGTCACCAAGAAGTACATCGCCGATTACGAGCATGCCGTAACCCTAATGAAGAAACTCCCCGCCGACGACCCATGCAGCTTCATCAGCCAAGCCAACGTCCACTGCGCCTACTGCAACGGCGCCTACACCTCCGGTGAAGACAAGCTCCAAATCCACTTCTCATGGCTCTTCTTCCCATGGCACAGGTGGTACCTCTACTTCTACGAGAGGATCTTGGGGAGCTTGATCAAGGACCCCACCTTCGCCCTCCCCTTCTGGAACTGGGACAACCCCCCCGGCATGACCATCCCGGCCATGTTCACCAGAGAGGGCTCCGTCCTTTCAGAGGCCAGGCGTAACGAGAACCACCTGCCGCAAAAGGGTCGGTGCACCGCCGCCGATCTCCTCTACGACGGCAATGACGTCGCCGCCGAGGACGCCTGCCGGATCATCCCGGACAACCTCACCCAGATGTACAGGGAGATGAGTACCGGCGATCGCATCGCCTTCTACGGAGAACCCTACATGCTGAACAGCAAACCGTCTCCGGGGGCCGGGCTGTGGAGAGAGGATCCCACACCGCCGTGCACCGGTGGTGCGGGGACACCAAAACCGAGGCCGGAGAGGACATGGGCAACTTCTACTCCGCCGGCCGGGACCCGCTCTTCTTCTCCCACCACGCCAACGTCGACCGCCTCTGGACGGTCTGGCGCGGCATCCAGAGGAGCAAGGGGAAGGAAACGGACTTCAAACAAGAGGACTGGCTGAACACCAGCTTCCTTTTCTACGACGAGAACAGGAAGCTGGTGCGGGTGAAGGTGATTGATAGAATTTTATTTAAATCACAAACACGAACAGAGTTGGTATTATATATGACATTTCCTCAACTAGAAACTTTTATTTTGATTTAGTGACATAGTCAGGCTCTTTATATATATATATATATATATATGTTAGTTAATTAGGTTACCACCAATATTAAATCACTTAATTAAGTTCATAAATAACAAAAAATAATATGTTGCCCACAAAAATAGATTAATAGAAAATAAATTTTCCTAACAGGTGAAGGACTCGCTCGATTCCAGAAAGATGGGGTACGACGTCGAGAGGATGGAGCTTCCGTGGTTGAGATATAGGCCCGATGCGCGCACGAAGAAATCCAGGATCGCGTACACCTCCAAGGCGCCCAAGGCCACCGACCCCGGTGTTTTCCCAGTGACGTTAGATAGGGTTGTGAGGGTGCTGGTGGGCAGGCGGAAGAGGAGCGACGAGGAGAAGACGAAGGAGGAGGAGCAGCTGGTGATCGAAGGGATCGACGCCAGCCCCTCCAAATTCGTGAGGTTTGAGGTTTTCATCAACGACGAGGACGACATCGCGAGTAACGGTGGCCGCATCAGACAGGCGGAGTACGCCGGAGCCTACGCTCAGGTGCCGCACGGGAGTGGGGGCACTATGAAGAGCCAGATTAAGCTCGGATTGAAGGAGCTTCTAGAAGATTTGGATGTCGAAGACGACGACACGATTTTGGTGTCGTTGGTTCCCAGAGCAGGAGGAAAAGACATCACCATTGGTGGAGTCAAGATCATCTATGCTTGAGTTCTCTTTGCACTCTATAGTCTATCCCAACACAACTCATCCTTGTTCACTTCTTGTTTTACGTACTCATGTGTTTGTGTGTGTGTTCGCTTGTAATAAGGGATTCGTTTGTGCCATTGCGTTGGAAAGAAGTAGCATTTGCGCATGAATGGTATATTTTTGGCCATAAGTTTCTTATCACATACCCGTGATTTGGATATACAACCAAAATAATTCTCACTTCATATATATATTTTTTTTTAAAAAGAAAAAAAAAAACATCCGGAAAATTTCCGCCATAGAGATATTGTATGCTTATATATGAATTTTGTAATGAAAAATTATACTTCCTATGTCCCATCGAAATAGTCTTGTTTTTTTTATTTTATATCTTATATAAATTCAGAAGCCATTTCGACAGCACGGAGGGAGTACGTTATAAGGTAAACGCTTCGGTCGTTGGAGCTAGTCCCATTTTAGTGTACCAATATAATTGTGTACCAAATATTAAAATTTATTAGTTTTATAATATTTTTTTATAAAAATAAAAATTATTGTATTATAATAAATCATACTACCTCCATCCCAATAGATTAGTCATAGTTTGAATATTACACAAACCAAGGTTTGGTCAATAAAGTTGGAAAAGTACAAATTTAAGAGTAAATTAGTGTGAAAAAGTACAAAAAGTACTAATTAGGCACTAAAATCTAAGTTAAATATTTCCTTATTTAGAAATGTGACTAATGTAATGGGACGGACCAAAACGGAAATATGACTAATGTAACGGGATGGAGGTAGTAATAAATATGTATAACTAAAAAATATAATTTTTAAAAATAATATACCCTAAGTTTAGATTTATCAACCCTATTTTAGCTAATAAAATTAAAATTAAATGCTAAAAACAATTATAAACCCTAATTTGGATGGGTGAACCCTAAAAAATAATTATAAAATTAAACTAAATCATTATAAATTAAAATTATTGAATAAAAATATATAAAACTATTAAGAATTAAAATTTGATACATAATTGGAACACAAAAATGGGTGTAGAGGATCCCATTTGGCACGGAGGGAGTACGTTATAAGGTAAACGCTTCGGTCGTTTGCATGGATTTGACACAGAAGAAAAAAAAAATTGTCCAGAATAATTTTTAGAGTAAAACGGTGTGAAGAAATTATGTTAACCGCAGAAAATCGGCAACTCTCATTTACTCAAAACTTTAGGGACAGCTAAATTATATACTAGTAAGGATGTTCCAAAAAAAAATTCAAAGTATTCAGACAAATTTTGGGTGTCATGCAAATATTTTCCGGTATAAAAAAGTGTACACAAAAGATGGTCGACACTGAAATTATAGATATTAGAGTATTCATTTTTTAATAAAAAAAGAAAACAGAAATTATAGATATCCTAAATTATATGTGCAATATTTTTTCATTTATCCTTTTTTTCGACTTTTTCCTTCACGGCTTCGGCGGCGACTTTTCCGGTATCTAACAAGTCCTTGCTCTTCTTACTCTCCGCCGTCTCCGCCGCGCGTTCGAAGCCCTTCTTCGCCGCATCCGCCGCCATCTGCCGCCGCCGCAGCACAATTCCTCAAATTTAATTACTCAATCGATTATTCGAATTTCTAGAGAGAGAGAGAGAGAGAGAGAGTACATTTCCAGTAGCGTTGGTGACCTTTCCGGTAATGGCTTCCCCCACGCGCTTGACTTCACGAACCACATCCTTCGATCCATCCTTCACCGTCTCCGCCGCTTCTATTATCTTCCCGCACGTCTCCTTATCGACTTTCGCCTATTTTCAAATTTAAGTTTCAGCATCGAAGAAATTTTGATTCGGCGATTTGCGCTCTGAATTAGGTATAGATTTGGGGAAAAATTGATTGAATGTGGGCTTACTTTGTGAGATGGCGCGGTGGCGGAGACGAATCCTCTGCAAATCCATGGATTGTTGAGCAATGTGCGTGAATTTGATGATCCGTTGATTGTGAATTTGGAGGTAATAACTCGAAGAAACGCCATTTTTTTTTTTTTTGAAAAATTCTGCTTCCTTTTTTTCTGGTAATTAGAGTTGGTTGATTTATGCGGAGTTGAAGAGGAAGGCAGTTTTGAAGAATTCTATTTGTGTTTTGCACGAGTTTCGGTTGCTTTGTGGATGAGGATTCAAGGATTTGGAAAGACAGTTACGTCCATAAAGGAAAAAATGGTTTTTGATTTAGATAATTGATAAAAAAAAAAGAAAAAAAAAAAAAAAAAAAGGGAATTTTGCACTTAAGCTTTGAAATTAAATTAATCATAAAATGAAATACATTGCTTTTCAATTTATTTTGTTTTTTCACAAAAATATGTCGATTTCGATTTCAAAATCAAAATTTGAGCTATTTTTAAACAATGAACCGTTGTTAAATCAAAATTTTCTGGATTAGATGGGTGCATGGTTACTAACTTACTATATCAAACAACATGATATATTTGAGATGGATACACCAAGGCAGAGTTCCTGGGTAATACTTTCGAATAAAATATACTAATTTATTCGATTATTATTATTATTATTATTATTATTATTATTATTATTATTATTATTATTATTATTATTATTATTATTCTGGCAGAATATATATTACAATAACGAATTACTACTTAGTATGACAACAACAATATTGGAAAATATAGCATTCGCCTGAAGCAAAACCTGCGTTTTGGCAAAAACCATTGCAATCAGGAATATCTGCACATTTTCCTTGGCATTCAACTGCACCTTCTGTCACCCCACATTCTGCAATTTAATTTAAACCAAATTAAAATATATTTTACAATAAATACGATAAGTAATTTTGCCAATTTCATTAATTCTGATATATATATAATATATATATTTTTACCAAGAGATAGCAGCAAAATTGATATCATGAAGAAAGTTGCGAATTTCTTGGTGGTGAAACTGGGGCCTGACTTCTCCATTTTTTTCACTATGGTTTTTTAAATAAATATACTCCTATATAGAATATATTAAAATGTTTCTGTATTTATAGATATAGATATATTTATTTTAATTTGCCTTTGGTAGGAAATGCAAATTGCATTATTACGCATGTAATAATATTATTTCGGTAGGAAATGCAAATTTCATTATCACGCATGTAAGAATCTTTATCACGCATGCGTAGTAGTATTGCATTTTCCTAAAAAACTTTTTTTTTTTTAGGGGATGTTTTTCATGATAAATCAGGAATAGTAGATACTAATATATTGCCTTGTAAAATTACTTGGGCACACTTGGGTCAGCCATGGCTCACCGTGAGACCGGCTATAAGATTGACACTTTTATTCGTGTAAATTAATATTTTTCTGTATAATGATTGACACTTTTTAAAATTGGTACTTTTATTCGTAAAATAATTATATTAAAGATTGACATTTTTATTCATATAGATTAATATTTTTCTGCATCAAGATCGACACTTTGACCCGGCCACACTATGTGGCCGGCCCCACCCAAGTTTTTGTCAAATTAACTTACGTATGTAAAAAAAAATAAAAAAAATACCAGTTACGTACTATTCTCTAGTCAAAATAAAGATTACGACTTACGAGGTTATTATTTCAATTTTTATCCCGCGCCTAGAGTAAAAATAAGTCGATTACTGTTTACCCATGGATTGTTCGTAGATAATATATTGCCATGGATTGTTGAGCAATTTCTGTGAATTTGATGATCCGTTGATTGTGATTTTGGAAGTAATTACTCGAAGAAACGCCAGTTTTGAAAAATTCTGCTTCGTTTTTCTGGTAATTAGAGTTGGTTGATTCAAGGATTTGCAAAGGTAGTTACATCCAAAAGTTGAATTATGTGTCGAAAAGTTAATATTACGATAAATTTTAAGTCTCATTATATATATAATGATGTATATTATATCAAAATTTAGGGTTAATTGTAAAAAGAATTACCAACTTTCACACTCTTGCAAATTAAACACTACATTTAAATTTTGGCGAATTAAATCACAAATTTTCAATTTCTGCGAATTAAATCACAGGCTTTCAATTTTTTTCTATAAGTAAATACACGTTGTATTTAATTCTGATGTCCACATCATAGACGGAAAGTTCTCATAAACCTTTACGTTGGCATTGTGACCGCATATTTTTATTTCTTTTGAAAATATTTTGAGTATAAAAAACGAAAGACCGAAAAATTTTGTGTACATATTTCGTGAACAAAAAGAGTGCATAAATTTTAATCAAATTCTGATCTTATACATGAACTTTAAGATTACAGTTTCTAACTTATTTTGATTTTTCTACAAAATATGTCTAAGTTCGATTGCGAAATCCGAATGAATTGGAAGAATATGTCGTATTTTATGGCTAATTTTAAAATTTATAAGTAAAATGATAATTGATCAAAAGTTTGTGCACTTTTTTATAATTAACAAGTTCATTCTTTTTATGAATTAATTTTTCTAATAACTTTTGATGGTACAAAAATTCGAGCGGTAGAATTTGTTTTATCCAAAATTATTATCGTTCATTGGAACTTGCTCATATGGGTATATGAGGGTCGTTACTCATAAATTGCATTATTGTAACAAAAAAAATGAAAGAAATAAAATAATGTGAAAATAATATGTAATACACTCGAATAAAATATAATTTATTCGATTATTATTCTGGAAGCGTATTACTTTCTTTATCTCGCCGAAAGTGATACACTTTATTAAAATATACTTTACATATAAATAAAAAATGCTTCATTTTCGTCGAGACGGGGAGAATAATTAGTTTTATAATACTAATGAATTAAGAAGAGCAACAACAGTATTGGAAAAGCGGTGGATAACATTGGCCTGAAGCAAAACCAGATCTTTGGCAAAACCCATTGCAATCAGTAATATCTTCACATTTTCCTTGGCATTGAATTTCACCTTCTATCACCCCCCATTCTGCAATTAATTCAAACAAAATTTTATAATAAATACGATAATTATTTTACTAATTTCATTTATCACTAATTAATTGATGACATCTTGGTATAACATACATATGCCATTTTCTTTTTCATTTTATTTCTGAATAAATTTTACGTGTTATGAATCACTACTGAGTACTGATGCAGAACATGAAAATAAAGAAAATAATTGTATATAATTATGATATATTTATTTAATTACCAAGAGATAGCAGCAAAATTGATATGACGAAGAAAGTTGTGAATTTCTTGGTGGTGAAACTGGGGCTTGACTTCTCCATTTTTTACTATGGGTTTTAAAATAAATAAAACAAATAAAATGATTCTGTATTTATAGATATAGATATATACACGTAATTTACTTTTGGTAGGGAAAATGCAATATTACGCATGTAATAATATTAATACTCGGGTTATATATCCTAAAAAAATTACTTAGGTAATCGGATTTCAGCTGTCCCAAAAATCCTGTTTTTATTGAGTTTCAAAAGGGTCTCTTTTATTCTTCTTTTTTTCCCTGAGAAATCATAAATAGATAATAGACTGCCTTAGAAAATTACGTGTTATTATTTCAATTTTTATCCCCTGCCAAGAGCGAATTAAAAAAAAATGCCATTAATTGCTTCAACAATCAACTCGATCGATCAATATTAACTTAACACAAAAATTGTTTTAAACATAATTTATTTGGGTCTGTTTGATAATTTTCATGAGAAAATGTTTGATAAGACTAAGCAAGATAAATATCATGAAAAATTATTTTGACGATGTACTGTTCAGCCAAAATAATTTCATTTGAGGGAAAGATCGAATAATTTATCAAAAAGAAATAATAATATTATCACGAGCTATAATTATTTCACAGACTCTCAAAATAACTTATTCGGGTCAGGATACCAAATAGACAAAAAAGCCATATATAACTTTACTTATCCGATCTTTTCTCGACTTTTCTTGAATAAGGGATTAGTAATATCAATTATTTTGTTAAAAATTGAGAGTCAGAATGATCATATATATATATATATATTTCATATTTGCAAGTTATTTAAAATTAGAACGATTTCAGAAATTCCAAAAGTTTATATAGCTTTATATATTCTTGCTCATATACAATAAATATTGCCACAATTAAATGAATTTTATGTTAGCAACAAAAATAAAGAATCGCCATGTAATTAAACGAATACACAAGTTGAATAATTATAATCAAACCACTTGAATAAATAAATAGTTAATGTGACAATTAACAACATAAAATACTCTCAAATAAAAATATATTTTTATTCTCTTATTATTATTATTATTTTTGGGACAATTTCAATTAATTAATTAATTAATATATCTATGTAGAAGAGCAACAACAGTTTTCATCAAGCCCTGGCGCCGGCCGTTGGCATTTCCCTGATCTGAAGCCTGATTCAAAGCAAAACTTATCGCAATCTGAAATCTCTTCACATTTTCCTTTGCACTCAATTACACCTTCTATCACCTCACATTCTGCAAATAATTAAAAAAAAAAATCAATAAATACGATAATAATCCTGCTAATTTTATTCTTCACTAATTGAATATATATATATAAGAAGAGCTAATTTTATTATATATAAGAAGAGCTAATTTTATTCTTCTCTAATTTTGATCCTGCTAGTTATATATATATAACTAAATATAACTAGATAACAAGAGCATGAACAAAAAAAAAAAAAAAAAAGAGCATGAATAAAAAAATAAATAAAGAGAATATCAAAACTAATTAAGAGAAATATATGAAAACGATGTATGTGCATGATTTTGATGTATTAATTACCAAAGGATGACAGCAAAATTGCTATCATGAAGAAAGTTGCAAATTTCTTGATGGTGAAACTGGGGCCTGCCTTCTCCATTTTTACTGAAATTTTAACGATGATGAGATATATAAAAAAAATAAAAATGTTTATATATATGTGTGTGTGTGTGTGTATGTTTGGTATTAAAAAAGGCATGCAATATAATTATAGGTAGAATAATAGTTGCTGAAATACTCCGATTAACTCAATTGATATGATTTTCTAGCATAGATAATGGAATTGTGATTTACTTCCAATTACTACAAATTGCAGAATAATTTATAAAAATCTAATTTTGGTCAGAGATACTAGTTAATAATTATATCACTATATATATATGGTATAGTATAATATTATTAAATGTCCATTAAATTTATCATATATTTGGGCATATTTACCTGATAAAAAAATATGGATTTAAGTTTGAAATATAAATAAATACTAGAATATTTTTAATTAACATTTAAAATTAAATTCGCGTGCAAAAATCCCTAATGCAGCCAAAAGCAAATGGGGACACACTTGGGTCAGCCGGAGGCACCGTGCGGTCGGGCTAAAACAATGACACTTTTATTCATATAGATTGACACTTTTCTGTATAAAGATTGACACTTTTAAAAATTGTCATTTTATTCGTAAAATAATTATGTTAAAGATTGACACTTTTATTCATATAAATTGACACTTTTCTGTATAAAGATTGACACTTTGGGCCCGGCCGCACGGTGCCTCGGCTGACACAAGTTTTTGTCAAGCAAATGTATTCCCTCCAAAATGTAAGAAATTTGGCAGAAAAATTATTACTTATAACACTGACGCAAATTTATGTCGTAATAAATCAAATAATAGTAGTAGATGACAACTAATTTGGTGGAAAATATTAAATAAGTAGCGATTTAACGTTGCGACAAGTGTAGAAAATCAATTATAATTAACTCCTTCACGCAATTGCAACAAGTGTACGCCACTGAGGCTGCATGAATTGCATGGCATGCACTTGATAAAATTAAATTTAATATAGAGTCAAAAAAATAACATCCAAAAAACATAAAAATTATAGATAATTAAATAATAAAGAATCTACGTGTTATTTTATTACACGACGCAAGTAAAATTTAGACTAAATTATACTACTAAATTATTATTATCTTTTTTCTTTCTTTTCTTTTTTTTAAAAAAAGTAAGGCTAAAAGTATAGAAATTTGTTTTTTTGAGAGCTGACCATTTTTCTGTCAATTTTCATAAATTGATCTCTCCTTTTGATTCACCTAACTCTGCCCTTATTTCTATAGGCAGAAGAAAACGCCATTCTCGAGATTACTACAACCATTCTTAAATGCAAATATTTACTCTTCTTCCGATTTTCACAACTGTCCACCGTTTGAAAACACCTTTGAAATTAAAGAAACTCCACACTTTGCTTTTGCCTATATATACCCCACTTCTCGTGTGCTTCATTTATACCGTCTTCTACTTCTAGCGTGAGCTATATACATAGTATCTTTAAATCTAGAGAGAGAGAGAAACTGAGAGAGAGTGAGGAGAGAGAAAGGGGGAGAGATGGCGAAACTGCACTTAGCTCTCTTGTTCGCACTCGTGCTAGCTCATGCAACCGCAAGAAACATCCCCACCGACCAAACAACAAACCCTAACCCTAACCCTAACCCTAATCCTAATGCAGCAGTAGCCCCTGTGCAGAGCACGGAGAGTCTGCCCGCCGCCGCGGGTGCCAAGGGCGGCGCCGCCGTTGGGGACGAGAAGAACTTCATCGCGTACGGCGGCGGAGTCGGGGGCTGGGGCGGAGTCGGCGTGGTTGGGGTGCTGCCGGTGATCGGCGGCATCGGCGGAGTTGGTGGCGCCGGTGGTGTCGGCGGGGTTGGGGGGCTCGGCGGGCTCGGTGGTCTAGGCGGGATCGGGAAAGTGGTCGGCGGCGGCGTTGGTGGCGTCGGCGGAATTGGTGGCATTGCGCCTTGAGTTTGTGGGGTTGTGGGAGTTATTGTTTCATGCATGCATGCTTTTTTTGTTGTTGAATTAATTTTGAATGGTCTAAGTAAAACCATTATTCCTAGTTTGTGTTAAGGTTGTCTTTTGTTTTTTTTTTTTTTCTGTGTTTTGTTAGTTTGTTTCTGATTCTTAGTGTAATCAATGCATGCATGGCTTCAATGATCAGTGTATTTTGGGAAATTAATGTTTTTATATTATATGCCTCGTTTTTTTATCAGTATAATTTTTTTGTGAGATTTTTATCAGTATAATGATTTATCCATGTGTGTGAAATTCATTATTTGTCACAACCTAAATAATTTCAATGAGACAGTCAGTAATCTAAATGGAGCGCCTTTTATTAAAAAAAATTCCAAAGCACAAAGTAATTAATTAATAAACTATTTAATTAGCTAACTGCATAAGAAAATCAAAGTTAAAATGAGTATATAAAACGTATACAATTTATTTCACATGGATCTTTTAATAGATTGTATTTTCATGCAAAGAATACCTACAATTTTAAACGATCGAGCTGAGATTACGAGGGAAAATGCAGCACGTATCATAATTATATGTGTAATTAATTACCATTTGAATGTTAATTTAAACCTCTATATCATTCTTTCCCAAATTCAGCAGTCTCGTGGCTTGAGTGCAATTTGTGTAAACGTGTGAAGGGAATGTTCGGGATCACAAAAGGTTAGTTAAAGCTACGAAATTCACCAAGCCCGGCCCGAACCGAACCGAACCGAACCGAACTGAACCGCACCAGCCGAACGAAAATTTTGGGTCGGGCCAGAGATCCCAATCCGACAGGGGGATAGAGGAACTTTGCGAACAAATATTCTACGCAACCGCATTATGGCCGGCCATAAAATAAATATTATGTCGGTTTATATATTTTTATATAATTAATAGAGTAAAATATTATTTATGATTAATGGATCTAATTATTCCCTTTTTTTACTGTTTATATGTATTTATATAATTAATAAAATATTTAGACTTACTTATTACTTTTATACTATTTTTTTATATTAAAAAAAAAATTATGGCCGGTCATAACGTAGCGAAAGGAGAAATAATGTTTCTTTGGGGGTTTTTCACTATCAACAAAATCAGCAAATGCGAATACTTTTTTCAATATTACTGATAGTAAGATACTTTAGAGCTAGGGTAAGCCAATATTTTAAGTTACTTTTAAATAATTTTGGCTTATTTATTTATTTAATTTTGGAGCTATTAATTTAAAAGAACAAAAGGATAGTGCATGATTGGCCGCCGTTGGCATGCATTTGACTATTGACTGGTCATCTTAACGGCATCCTCGTGCACCCGCCGCACCTGATAATTTCCGCAATTTTTCATTTTATCCAATAATTTTTAATACAAATGGCGGGAAAACTAAAACAAAACAAAAAGAAAAAACAATAATAAAATTCGAAACGAAGAGAAGCGGCGATTTTGAGAGAGTGAGAGATACAGAGATCGAAGCAGAGGCGGTAGAAATGAGGAGCTCGATTTCAGGCACCAGATCACAGGACCTGCTTGAAGCCATCAAATCTTCCGAGGCGAGCTTCTTAATACTTCTTAACCAAATTCAGTTCATCCTATTTTGGATTTTGTACAGAGCTTTATTTTATTTTATTTTATTGTTTTCTATACGGAATTTTAGTGCCTTGAATCGAATTGCCTTATCTTCGCCATACATTTTTTGATGCTCGAGAGCTTTATTCATTAAGAATTTATGGTGCCTCGTGTTCAATTGCCTTAAGAAAGTTGCTCAATGTGCTTGCCTGGTAGATTAGGGTATGATTGTGCTAAAACTATTTGTTATGCTTCGAGGATGCCGTTAACTGTCAATGTGTTGGAACGTAGCATTTTTGTTTCTTAATGTTTATTTTTATTTGCATCTGCAGATTGATTTCATTATACTGAAAATTTGAATGAATTTGCAGACTGTTGAGGATCGAGTACGGTTGCTCCAGGAGTTGGGGGAATTAGATGTAGATGAAAAGGCTGCAGTTAATTCTCTCATTGAATCCCTAACAGTATCCTCATGAAGCAGATGCAGTTCAATTTTACAATTTAGCTTTTCCACCTAACTTCTGTAGATTCATAGCCTTGTTGATATATTTATTTATTGCTGTCTAGGGCAGAAATGAAGTGTCTAATTACATATAATCGAAACTATACGTTTTATGAATGTGTCAGTTTCTATGCTGGAGCTGATTTCAGTTTTACCTCAACGATTTAGATATATTGGGAAGACTTTACTTGTCTGGATATATCTCAGTGTACATTGAATAAAACTATTTTACAAGTGGCTGCAAAATACTTAGACACGGACATCTCGGGATGCCTGGTACAATGTTTGGCTCTAGGATCAAAAGTAAGCACTATATTCCACTCCACAGTTAGTATCTTGGACTATCAACAATTTACGCTGCTATGGTTTAACTCGATGAATGATGTGCCATTACTGCCTTATCATATTTCTTAGGCGAATATCTGGTGCAGAAAGCATTTACAAATGACTCTTATGTCGTTGGAAGATTCACCAGAAGAAGAGCATTCTAGTTTCTTCTATCAGGTAACCTGTTGGTGTCATGTTATTGCTGTATTGTATTGATCTTGACGACATAATACATTTCCATCTCATTCATCTAGTTATAGAACAAATGTCTCAAAACCATCACTTGCCTTTGACATCTTTCAACTTCTTTTTCAGTTGGTTTTGGATTTACTCAACTACTCTGCTGCTAGTTATTCAGCTTTTGCAAGATACCCTCTTTCAATTGATAAAGAGTTAGTGGGCAGCCTAGAAATTTTTATTGCAGAACAGTTCACTCTGATGAGAGACTTGGTATCAGAAATAAAGGTAACTGCCGAGTACATTGGACTGTAATCTTTTGCTGTTAATTAACCATGTATTACGTTAGTTATATACTGTGGAGAGATGTCTCGATCCTTTTTTTTTATCATTTTTTGCTAAGCATGTTATAAGTATTGTGGGACCTTCTCTTTGTTAGTGATTCCTTCAAGGATTGCTTTGGTAGTTGAACATATGGTAGAATGGTAGGATACTGGTAGTTCAGTTAGGTGATAGACTCATGCAGTTTGTCTAAATAATTTGGTGGTAACTTCTCTCAAATTTCTCAGTCAATGAGAGATAATATGCTCCAAATTTATGGTTGTTCTAATATCTCATTGTTCTTGTTACCTTAATATAGACATTAGTGTTCAGCCTTTTAGATTAGACTATTAGTTTGATCATGAAGCATCGAGGTGCAAGTAATAAATGTCCAACACACTACATGTGTAGTTGGACTTAAAGGAGGTCCATGCACTGTTGATGGAGCTTCACGTTGTGCCATCACTCCTTTCTTGTTTCCTCTAAGGAACAAGTTTTGCAGGCAAAGAATTCATAATATCTATTTATTCTTTTTACATATTTCGTTTACTCTTTAGATTGAGCCTTGATGCATATTTACATATGATCTTTATTATCATTGCACTCCTATGTTGCTCTGCAGAAGATTCATGAAATAGGTCCTGAGTTACTGAAGGCAGCACAGATGACTGTGGACGCTGCGACTCGATTATGCAAGGTATACTGCAATGGTGTAAACTGGGATATCTACCGTGTGAAAACTGAAAATGAAAGTATGAGAGACTGTAAAGAGACTGAAAATGGTGACTATGTTATCCATGTTACCAATTGCACCATAAAAAAATTGTGTGAGCTGGGCACTGCTGCAGCTAATGATGGAGGCAGTCTTGTAAGTCTACTAAATATGTCATGGAAAGGAGTAGTTTCTCTGCTTCAGTTTGGTAGAGGTTCTTTAGCAGCAAAGGTGAATATAACTGATGTTATTATGAACTTAATTTCGTTGGCCAGTGAATCGTTAAGATGTGCTGCTGAAACTTGGTCATCTTCTACGAAGGAAGAAGTCTCCGTGGCAGAGGCCAAAAGGAGTTTTCTTCCAGTCAAGTTTTATCTCATAAATGCAGTAAGAATTGTTTCACAGTACCAAAGCCAAGCCCTCGTGGTGTATAAGGAGATAGCACTGTTGGTTGTCATGATATTAACCTTCAGAATTGCTCTCAGCATGGAGGAAAGGTTGAAATCTTCAAGTGAAGTATTAGCAGAAATTTTGGAGCCGACATCCTTGCACTTACTCAACGCTCTGTTAAATTCAACTCTGGTGAAGCAAGAAGACAAGCTTCAGATTCTGGATTGGCTGTTTAGTAACAGCAGTGACACAAGTTATGTGGTTGGGAGCATTAGTAGCTGCCACAATTCATTAGATGTGATATTTTCCATAAGTTCCAATGATATGAATAAGGAAAGGGTTTTCTTTCTCGGCCGAGTTGCCTTATTTCTTAGTCTTGCCAGGTGTGCTCCTGATCTTGAAGATGAGATCAGAATCGGCATTGCCAGAAAGCTTGGATGGCTTTTTGATATACTTGTATGCGAAGATATATATTGTTCTGTTCTTGTTTTGCAGACTCCTGTAAGTAGTTCTGGTCAAAACCAAGAATTCGCTTACCAACCCATGATTTGTGCTGTAGTTCATGCACTTAAGACGTTCATTATTGTGGTCTCTTCAAGTCAAGCATGGGACGAAGTAGAATCCTTCCTCATAGAAAACCTTTTCCACCCTCACATTCTTTGTTGGGATATTGTCTCTGAACTTTGGTGTTTTGTCCTTAGACATGCTGAGCGAAGTATGGTGAATGATGTCATGGATAAACTTTGTTCACTATTGATGCTAACATCTCAAGAATCGGCACTGCTTTCTGATAGCAGTCTGCGAAAAACTGCAAGACTTATCTGCACTTTTGTTAATTATGGGCCAGACTTCATGGTTGATCAAGTTTACAGTAGCATATTTGACAGCAGCACATCTCAAAATGCACTAAACGTGCACATGGCACTGCTCATAGAAGGTTTTCCCCTGAATTTGCTTTCAGAAAAGAAAAGAAGCATTGCCAAACAGAGAATAGTGACTCAGTATTACGAATTCCTAGAGAGCTTCCAAGATGTCTCTCCAAGAGAAAGCTCTGTTTATGGTGCTCCTGTATTTGCTCTCTCTGCTGCCTTGCAGTCTCTGTGAGTTATTACACTATCTACGATGTATACACTATCTATCATTGTATTTCCTTCATTATAAATGATTCTGAAAAACCTCTCTTTTATTATGTGCAGCCAAGTAAGCCTCTCAGACACTGACATGAAGACTGTGAAGTTCTTGATTGCTATTATTCGCAAGTACAAAACCTCCTCAGATAATGCAATCAAAGACAACTACAGAAAACTTCTTGGAGAACTGCTAGGGATCATATCCAACATGAAGCACTTATACTCATTCGATGAAATGGAAGAGGTTATTTTAGAGCTCCAAAACCTCTTTATCTCGAAAACGTCATCCTCAGACAGCCAACTCTATCTTTGCAAACCTAATCTAGCTTCATTCATGGCTGGCCTTGGTCACATGAAATTACCAGACAGTGATGACAGTGCTAGAAGTTCTGCTGCATGGGAGCTATATCACATGCTATTTAAGGAGAGGCACTGGGCTTTTATTCACTTAGCTATCACTGCATTTGGTTATTTTGCTTCTCACACTTCATGTAACGATCTCTGGAGGTACGTGCCACAAGATGCCGCCTTGTGTTTTGATCTGGAGTCAGGTTGTGAAACAGACCAAGATAGATTCATGTCCGAGTTGAAAGCAGTTTTGGAGAAGGATATGACGTGCCCAAAAATCGAAGCTAGTTCAGATCAGATTGCATTGCTCGTGAAAGAAGGTCGAGTGCTGAAAGAAATTGTTAGCGAGAGTGTGAAATGTGCTCCAATGGTCACATCATGTGATATGATGGATGTCGATGACGAGAAACAGCCTAGTAAGAAAAGGAAATTCCCAGATGAAATCTCGAGAGGAGTGGAGCTGGTACAGAGTGGCTTGAAGATTATGGTAGACGGCCTATCGGATTGGAAAGAGAATCAACCTGACTCGAGCGAAGTTCGTGAAAAGTTCTTGAGCCATTTTGGCTGTCTTGAAGATGTGGTAGCACACTTGGCTAGACTTGCTGACAGTAGCTGAGTTGCTGCAGTTTGAACTCAAGAACGTTCCGAGCCCTCGTCTTTGAACAGGTAAATCACACCCTTCAGATTCTTATTATTATAGCATGCTGATTTGTTATAATTTCATCTTAAACTATGTAATAGGAGTATGAAAAAAGGCTAAAACTTCTTGTACATTCTGAGTCTAAAATGAGCATTCTAACAGGGAAAATATACTAGTTACATGCTAATTCTTCTGTTCAATTTCCTGTTTTTCATGTTAAAAGGAAATTGAAGAATAGATTCAATCTTTTCCTGTAATCTCCAATTCAACATAAACTAGTTTGAATACTCATCAAAGTGCAGCAGTGAAAAAATAGATGATAAAGTTAATAAGTAACAGCAAACAACAATAATTAAGACTATATTACCAAATTTGTGTGTAGCCTTTCACAGTTTTTATTTATTTATTTCCTTATCATGACAGTTAAAAATAACATTGATTTGACTCGAGAATAAGTGATTGAAATATCAGAACCCATTATATGTTTGAATGTGTTCTTTGACCTTTCCTTGTCATCTACTTCTCCACTGTTTTCCCAAGGTAGAAAAACCTATATGAAAGTCAAATTCCAGAAATTTACACCACTGATGAATTTTCCATCTTATTTTGTTAAATCTATCTTACCTTAGTTTGTCTTATCTTACTATATAGAAAACTATATTGTTACTACCTTTGTCATTATGAGGACTTTATACTTTATTCAATTGCCACCCATTGTTTGAATTTGAGCTACATAGCACTTTGGATCTGTCCCAATTTTAGTGTTCCAATTGCGTCCCAAATCTCAATTTTATGAATCTTTGTTTAACAGTTTTAATTTATAATGATTTAGTTTAATTTTATAATTATTTTCTAGGATTAACTAATCCAATTAGAGTTTATAATCATTTTTTAGCATTTAATTTTGCTTTTATTAGTTATATTAGGGTTGATAAATTCAAAACCAGAGTATATAATTATTAAAAAAATAATTTTTATTTATAAATAGCTATTATTATTTTTATTAAAATTTCAGACATAATTGAGACATTGAAATTGGGACAAAGGATCTCATCTGATAGTATAGAACTCAAGATGGTTATTCTATCATGATTTACCCATTTGCTTTTAATATTGAGTTTTTCAAGGGTAAAACTGCATTAACTTGGAAGTGTAAATATTAGAGTTTGGTGACATGCAAAAAGTGCATAAATTGAATATCTGGGTAATTACAATTTGACAGTGACAATTCTTGTATCCTCACTTTCTTGGTGATACTCAATGTGAAGTTGCCATCAATCCCAACCAGTACTTATCTTCATCTACCTAAATCTAAATAGTGCCTCCATTATCGAAAAGGTAGATTAAAGTACTTACCACTCTATAATCCTATTGAATAAGCATGCAAACACAAACGAGATAAACCTTTACTAATTAGAGCAAAATCATGTACTGTACTTGATAAAGACAGCATATCATATCGTGATCTATTCCAATTTCCAAGATAGCTTCTTTGATTTTGATTAAAGATCACTATTTATTTATTTTGTTTGTTTGAGCTGATTTGATTAATTAGTTTGACAATGATTATTTGAAATTTGATTTTTGGGTTTCTCATTCCTGAGATAGACCGTGCAATTTGATTCGACAAAAACGTTCCACCGTCCATCGTGTGGGCGTATTTAATATGCTCACGCGGTTGATGTGACATTATACGTTGATAATTTTTCTATTTAATTTTTTATAGTAAAATTTAATTTTTTTTACATCCGTCATCTCAAGTGCTATGTTGCATGGGTGCGGGAGTGCGGGTGCAGGGGCGATACGATTCGGATATGCGATATTTTGAAAAATTTTAGGGTGCAATTCGTCGAGGATACGTTTATATATTTATATTTTATTATATATATCACCCATTTTATAAAAATAAAATTCATAAATTAAATACTACTCAATTAAAATGAAGATTTCAATTAAACCCCGTAAATTAAACACTATATTGATTTTGTAGAAAATTTAAATTTTAGGACAATACATATAAAAAAGTAGTATAAAAAAACCTAAAATATAAAATTATTTTAAAAAAAAACCCAAAAAATATCCTCAACGCACAGGATTCTTACTGGATACGCGTATCGAGGGATGTAAACGATCAAATCGAAGCGAATAACACTCTATTCGATTGGAATTCGTTAAGGTATTCAAATATTTGAATTCGAATTTGAAATTTTTTCGAATACTAGATTTGATTCGTATTCGATTCGAAAGTATTTGATTCGTATTCGAATATTCGTTTCTTTTTTTTTCTAATGATATTCCAAATGATATTTTCGAGAAAATGATTCGTATTCGGTATTCGATTCGGATATTCGATTCGAATTCAATATATAAGAAAAAAAAATTAATTGGGCTTAAGAATTAATATCTTATATATATAATTATATTACATGTAATATATATTTATATTTATATTTATATTTATATTTATATTTATATTTATATTTATATTTATATTTATATTTATATTTATATTTATATTTATATTTATATTTATATTTATATTTATATTTATATTTATATTTATATTTTATCGAATATTTACGAATATCGAATCGAATATCATAAATTTGTATTTGTATTTGAATAATAATCGAATCATAAAAAATATTTATTTTCGAATTCAAATCGTAAAAAATCGAATACGAATAGGACTAATTGAATATGAATACCGAATCGAATCAAAATTATTTGATTTGTTTACAACCCTACGCGTATCCTACCCACCGGATACGCGCATCTTTTTTTTTTTTTTTTTTTTTTAAGGATTCGCTAGGTGGCGTATCCGGTGCGTATCCCATGCTGAATCGCACCCGCACCCATAGCCCCCACGTATCCGATACTGCAATGTTGTATTTTTAGAAGAATCCGTGCATTATAGCTCAAGTGTGATTTATCTTCTCTATGTGGTTTACATGTTACTAGGGCTGGCAAAGTAGCGTGTCGGGCCGGCCCGATCTGAGCCCATTGGGCTTTTGAAATTATTCGGGCCGGACTGGGCCGAGATCGTTCGGACTCACTTTTAAATGCCCGGCCGGAAAATATTTTTTTAGTGCAAAATGACCTGGTTGGGCCTGGCTTTCCTGGGCCCATTGGGCTTTTTGCCATTTTCGGGCTACCTGGCCCGGTCTGAAATTCAATCAGGCCTACTATTTTATGATGCTCAGCCCGGCCTTAAACTGGGTCGGGCCAACTTTGCTACCCCTACATGTTATTGCATGAAGGTGGGATTTTATTCAATGTGCACCGAAAATAGTAGATGCGGAATAACGACGATATAAAAAAAATAATATTAATTACAGTATTATTGTTATTTTTAAAGAAAGTAGACACGTTAATTATATGGACGGTGAGTAGAGAACATTTTCAATATATCTTTAGCAGCCTCGAATCAAATTACAATTCCATCCCCCTTAAATATAGGCCATGATTGGATTACAAAAACATCACTTAAATCACATTCCAAAACCAAACAACTTTATCATACATAATCTCATTCTCCACACACAATTTCACACAATCCCTCGTAAATAAAAAAGAAGATACAACTGTCAATGCAGAAGCAATAAAAAATGAAACCACAAAACCTTCTCCTCCTATTCCTCTCAACCTTCACTCTATACATCGAACTCCTCACCCTCAAGCAACACCTCTCCTCCGCCGGCAGAATCTATGCCGTCCGAATCATCAACGGCTTCTCCAACAACTCATCGCTACCGTTGGTGGTGTGGTGCGTGGGCCCACGCGGCGGCGACGACATCGGTGGGAGAGCCCTCCAAGAGAGGGACGACTATAGCTGGACCGTCCGGGTCGGGTTCGGGTGGTGGCGCTCGACCGGCGCCCGGTTTGTTTGCACCGTCAAATGGGATAGAATGCGACGCAAGTTCGAAGCGTTTAGAGAGAGAAGAGATGAGTATAGGTGTGGTGGTGGTGGAGGGCAATGCCTTTGGCTTGTGAAAGAGGATGGCTTTTATTTTAGCAATAATGGGAATAATTGGGTTAAAGATTTTGCATGGAGGCCATAATTTATTATTATTTTATTTTTGTTTCATATGGACCTTCTTTTGTAGTAAAAGGAAGGATTTTTTTTTTAATTATTATTTTTTTTTAAATGTTTTGGATTTGAGGAAGTGTGGCTTTTAGTAGTTAGTAAAGTATGCAAGAAATATGTGTGTGTTTTCTTTTTCTTTTTAATGTCTTCCAACCATAAATCTTTCATATAATCTATATAATTATCTATTACATGTGTTTGGTTTGTAAAATTAGACTAAAACTATCTAATCATTTGTTGTTTGGTTGATGAGATACGGTACAAGATTCAGCCTCATGATGGTGCCCCGTAAAATTAATCTTGGCTTGTATTTGATTTTCTAAGTCTTGCCCTTCCCTCCTAAGATAAAACTAGTTTTGATCCTCTTGATTCTTGAATAATTTATCTACTCCAATCTTACATAATACTCCCTCCGTCCCATTGAACAAATAACACTTTCTAAATCAGGTTGTCCTATTGAATAAGAGGGACATTTTTTTTGGGCAACAATTAACCAAAAAAAACGACTCTCCTTCCTCTTTTCCCTTTAGCTTTATTGGTTATCGTGCATAAAGTAGCGTCCACATTTCAATGAGACGGAAGGAGTATCTAATCATGCAAACCAAACATCCCTATTTGAGCCATTAATAAATTATAATGCCTCTTTCAAATTTCAACCATATAAATATGGGCCACTATTTTTGTTTTTTATCAAATTATTTCACTAAAAATGTTTATCATACTCTTGTCTTCTCTCTCCCTTTCTCTCTCACACTCACACACACTAGACAAATTGGCCAACATGATATGAAGATAAGATAATAATCCATATGTTTGATCCGTACAATGCCTTTATGTCCATTTCTTCCTCCAATCTTCCAACATTTCTACTATTTACGAATTAAAATCATTCTCCACAAAACAAGCTTTTATTCTTGTTCTTTCAAGTTTTCATGGCTTCCACTTATTGCACGTGGTGCTTGCACTTTAATAATAATAAAAATGAGGTGGGAAAGTTGCATGGGATTTTTTGTGTTTTCTATAATTCCATTGGGATAGAGTCGTAGAGTGTCAATGCATTATTCCGAATGAATATATTCGTAACATATATAAGTTCTACGGAGGAAGTAATAATTTTTTTTGTTGAAGTTTAATTGGGTCTATGGACATTGATTCTCTTGAATGTGGATACAAAAATTTAAAGATGTTTGAGGATTTTGTCGATTGTTTGTTGATTAATGTTAGACTAGCTTTTGCACCCGTATGATGCACATCAAAATTTTTGTTATTAAAAAAATTAGAATATTGTTCATGAAATTATTAATTATTTATAATATTAAAAGTGTGAAGTATTTCATTACTTAAGTTGTATAGTGTTTAATAATGAACAATTTAGTATTATTTTTTAAAATAAATGGACAAAATTGATAATTCTTCTGGAGAAAAGTCTACACAAATTTCATTATAGTATTTGTAATCAGCAAAATTCAAATATCGGTTATGGAGTATGCTTTTGTCGTCTATTGGTTACGAAGTTAACACAATTTACATTTATAAACTCCCAAACCAATAACATAAATGCTGCAGCCCATCAATGGACTACCACTGCAGAAAATTAGCATCATGAAAATTCGAAAGAAGGTAAATCAACTTTTTGGATATATAACAAACTACATGAAGGTAATTTTTTTTTTTTTTCTAGCTATCTCTTCAAACTACCTTTGCGAGATACTACTTTTGTAACAATCTCTTCGACAAAACTAATTCTCCATATCTCGCCGAAAATGAGACATTTTGTTATTTTCTACTTTACATATAAATAAATAAATAAAAGAAAAAGAAAAAAAAAAGTCTCACTTTGGCTGAGACGGATGGATCGGAAGGAGTATATTATAGCAATCGGTCTATGATTGCCCTCTCTTTGATATAAATTTATGACTTTATGGACATATTATTTCCAAGGAGTGCATGGAAATGTTCAAACTCTATATTTAATCAAAGTCAAATAAAATTATTAGTTTATAAACACAAATTGATTTATAAGAACAAATAAATCAAAAAAATGAATAATACTCTAGATCTTCTAAGATGATGATAACGCAAAAGCCTCAAAGTGCATCCATTAACTTCTTTAGGCTGGCCATGGATTTGTAAGGGGAGTTCACTATCAATAACATCTGCATGAAAAACAAAGTGATTAGTAGATATTCGTTTACTTGACTTGAAGAATGTAAATTGAATATATATTTCATATTCGTTTACTTTAACTTTTCCAAACATAGTAGGCATTTTATTATGAAAGAAGGGATTTCTTTTAGCTAGCTTCTGTAGTATGTGTATTCGTAAATACGGGGAAACATATATTTTTATCACAAATCGTGGAAACGTGGGAGATAGTGGAACAATTTTTTTTAATACTACATATATGTTCATCGTGGCATATTAGGAGAGAATATAAAATCCTACGAGTTGAGGTAAGAACCGCAACATGAATTTCATATTTTTTAAAAATATAGTATTTTTCATTGATTACGTCATCAATATAATTAAATAGCTTGATGGTTGAAATACACTACCTCGTGTATTGTGTAATGTGATAATCAGATAATGTGAACGACTGAAACCCTCACTAACGCATTTATAATTTTACCACTAATATAGAGATCACCACACGTTGTAGTATTCACATCTATAAATTATTTTTTAATTAGTATAATTTACTTTTTGCATTTAATATTGTTTAACTATACTATTTAGCAAAAAAATTACTACATATTACGTTACTTTGAAAAAAATGAACACAATTAATGAAAAGGAAATAAATATGCATGCATATATTGAATCTTTTTTACAAAAAAAAAAATACTAATAAATTCGATCGTCAGGTGAAAATATTTGCAAATTATTTCAACATATGATTAAAAAAAAATATATTAACATAAAATGAGGTATTCAAAAGTAATAAGTAATTACGAATTTATCCAAAGAAAATATTAATATTAAATGAGTATTTTATAAGAATGAAGAAGATCTTTTTTTTTATGTTTATCTCTATAATTTAAGTTGTTTAAGTTATATTAATGACGATATAAATAAATCATTTAGAATTTTAATAAGTTACACTTGAATTTTAATTTGTTTAAATATTTTTGTTTAAGGAAATAATTAAAATATTACACCACATAGAAAAAAAAATGTGTATTACGTCTTTCTTTTTTTTCTTTTTTTTTGTTTTGGAAATGACATCTTCCATTTTTTATGACAAAAAAACATTTTTGAATAATTGCCACGTCATCTCTCATATCTAAACATACAAACCTTCAACTTTTTTTAATTACAAAATTGCCCCTATCAAATTGATTTGCATTGATTCCAAATTTCAAACTCCCTCTTTATTACTTCCTCATGTTCAAGATTTCTGACCCATTTCGTTTCGGCATGCATTTTCTATGCTTCTCGATAATGAATTTTAAAATGGATTTTTGAAATAAAATTTTTTTTACGGGATTGTACGAGTGTAATACTATCTCGTAAAATAAAAAATATTTCAAAAATTTATTTTAAAACCCATCATCGAGAAACATGAAAAATACATGCTAAAACGAAAGGGGTCAAAAATCCTGAACATGAGGTAGTACTATATTCGCTCCAGTGCGAACAATAAAATCAAAACAAATGAAATAGTAAATCAATAAGAAAAATAAAATCAATATAGTAATAAGTTAAAATAAGTTTTTCTTTTTAATAAAATAAACACTTTTTTATGGTAAACACTATCCCAAATATGTTGGAGATTGGTTCTATTTAATTGGCATACATTTTAAGATCAAATTTTTGAAATTGATTTAATGAATAAAAACTATTTTTTTTTTATTAATTCGAACAGAAAAATGAATCGAAAAGGTGCTTATATAATCAAAATAAAAGTACATTAACTACAAAAAGAGCCGTCAATGCAAATTCAGAAATTATTTTATTCTCCGGGTCCCAAGTTGGGACGGGTTTTAAAATGCATAAATTTTATTAAAATGATAATATTTAGAACCCCTTTAAAAATAAATTTTTTCAAGATATATAATTTTATTATATACGTATTTGAAATTATTTTTCAAACTTCTTTTTTCTCTCAATTTCCCATTTAAACCCCTTTGATTCTTGATTAGGAAGAAGTAAACATTGGCGATGATTTTCGACCATGTGTCAAAGAGAATTGGCTAGAGGTCAAAGCATATAGAGAAGGGAAATTTCTGAAAAAATTAACTGAAAGTTAATCTGCCTCCATTCGGATTAATCTCGTGAAATGAAGGCAATTAAATTAATATAAGATATACCTGTCTCCATCGTTATACTCAACTTCAAATCTCGTTTCACTAAGATCTTAAGACAGCGAGAATATCAAAACCTCGTCAACTTACAAAAAATATTTAATTAAGAAAAAATCAAGATCCTCAAACATACAATGTAATTGTATCCTGGAATCATATATATATACCATATCCCACATATGCTTTTAATATCTAATTACCTCAGTAGTTGTCGTTGTGGTTGTGGAGAGAGATGCCGATAGGAAATTTGGGATCTAAAGTATGCAAACAAATTCCTTTCACCGCACTAAGTATGATTTCTACATTCATGTATAAGCAATTTAATTAGTGTATCGTGCAAAAGAGCAGTTAATTAGTGTGAGATTTGTACGGGTGTGGAGAAAGTTTTCACGTAATTTAGTTTCTGCAGGAAGTATAACCTTGAAATTAACATAAACTACAAAATTGCCATTTTTAAATTGATTCTCAATTGATTGTTGATTTTCAACTCGGCTTTTAATATATAGTACTCCGGAGAAATGATATGTTACTTATCTAATAGTAGACACTTTCGTGGACACCTTCGTCGTTTCTTCGATTTGACATTATTTGGTTTGATTTTTTCAATTTTTTTATATTCTAATATTATAGAAATTAATATAGAAATCATCAAATCTGCAAAATAAATAAAAATCAAAGCTTGATTCGTTCTTTTTTCCTTCTAACGTCGAAAAATGAGTAATATGACAAATCGAGCTTTGATTTGAATTATTTTGTAGATTTAATAATTTATATATTAATTTCTATGATATTAGAATATAAAACAATCGAAAAAATCAAACAAAATAATGTCAAATCGAAAAACGACGAAGGTGCCCACAAAGGTGTCCACCATTAGGTGAGTAGCATAACATTTCTCTAGTACTCCGTACTATAGATATCTTACTATAAGAAAATGGAGTTGTCTTCCTCAACACTTCTTCCTATATTTTTCCTCCCAAAAATGTCTAATCAAAACCAATCATGATGTCTATAGATTAATACTAGTATAAAATAATATTGTATTGAAATCATAAAAAGTTTTAGTTAGCACTATCTCTAAAAATATTAAGTTACATATTAAGAATAAAATAAGTATTTAAGTAATGTATTTATTTATAAAGTTTAGATATGTGGCATATTTTTATAAAATACTACGAAATTTGTAATTCAAAAGATGAATTATATAAAGGGAGTAAAAGAAATATGTATATATTATATATGTACGTAGTATAAAAAAATAATATGAAGTACATTTTATGTACTGTAATGTATGTTATATAGAATTATAATTCACTGTTTATCATTATTCATTCTCAGTAATCATTATAATGAATAGATATTGCGGTAGGGTGGAGTTTGAGTCCTACTTATAGTGTAAAGTGGAACCTTTTTATGTGAATACGTCTTAAAGTGGAAGGTATCTATTTTTTTATGAAGGACGAAAATAAAAAATATATATTCATTTATCATCGACAAAGGTAATAATATGTAATAACTTGTGTATATTCACAGACACAGATAAGTGCAGTGCATGAATTCACTATCAAGATTGTGAATATATCAAATTCAAAAAAAAATTGAACTCCATATCAATGAGTTACCATAGTATTATATAGATATTTCATATCAAAAAAAATTCTATATATAAGCCCCCATCATCAAATTGATCATAAAAAAATTATATCAAATTAGAAATTAAAAAAAATATATTCATTTTCACAGAGAGACTTTATGATATGAAAAACTTATTAAATTTACAAAATTAAAAAGAACACACCAACTAATATACAAATTAAATATTCAAATAAGAAAAAAGACCCGATAGTATTACCTGAGCGAAGCGGGGGGGCCTAAACTAGTACTCCATCATATATAGATGAGTACATTGTTTTTGTTTGTATTATGTTATTTCATTTTGGACTTATTTCATTTGGACTTATTATCAATAAATCTTGATCTTGTTTCTTTGTTATAAGTAATGGCTCCAATGAAATGAATTAATATCGACATTTAAATTTCATAATAAAGCAGCAAATCTAAGCAAGAATGAAACATATTAGCTCTTTTATTTTTTAGCTTAATTTTTTTATAAAATACCTTCTTAAAATGAAATGAACTAACGTTTAAATCCAAACAAACTGGACAAAAAAAAAGGTAGAAAGGAATTATTATATATATATAAGAACAAAACTAAGTTATTATCCAATCAAAATAAGAACATGCATCTCAATTTACAACTAATTTCTGCAGCAGCAGATTAATATAAAGAGCATCTCTACTACTACTTCTATCACCACTAATTTCTCAATCGAAATTTACATTAATTAATTTCTACGATTAATCTAAGCAAAGACTCTTGGTATAAAATAAAATTAAAAAAAAAAAAAAAAAACTTCATTAGGTTAGAGAAAAAAAAGAAAAGCTTACTTACACTCACGATGAGACGTCTTCTTCAGGGGAGAGACTGTAATCTTGAGGCGAAACAGCCTACGCTTCTCCCTCGTTCGATCCAATTAGCATGATCACAACCTCCCTCATCGTTGGCCGATCAAAAGGGGACATGCTCGTGCAGAGAAGAGCGATTTTCAGGACGGTGATCATGTGATTGACGGTGATCTCGTCCTTGAGATTCAAACGACTGTCGAGAATCTCGGATGATAGAGCATGGGCGCGGATGTAATTCCGCACCCACGTTACAAGATCGCCTCCTTCTTCAAGGGGTTGAACCGGAGTTTTACCGGTCAGTAACTCCAGAAGCACCACACCGTAGCTGTAGATATCGCATTTTTCGGTCACCTTCATAGTGTACGCGTACTCTGCAATGGGGAGCAACGAGAGGAATAAATCATCGGTCGAAGTTAATGCAAAAAACATGATTTATATACATAATTTGATGATTATATAATTATAGAATATGCAAGAATGGAAGTTAGAACCAGTGTTTTAAGAACCGGAACGAACCGGCTGGTTGGACCGGTTGAATTGGGAACCGGCCATTGTTCCGGTTCAGCAATTTAATTCAACCAAAAAAATCAGGAACCAGGGATCTCAGTGGTTCGATCTCCAATTCGATTTTTAAAACATTGGTTAGAACATCATCTAACTAAATGAATGTACAATGTAATGTGTATATAAGATATTATTCCATAATCCCTAAAACCTTGAGAGATTTTGGTTCAATAATCTTGAAAAGACATATATACCCTCGTGATTGACATCAATAAAAATGCAAGAAACATACAAATTTTCTATATTCTACTAAGGAAAACATATGTGAAAAAATTATATAAGCATTTATGAAGATTTTTCAGAAAAATTACTACTATAATATAGAAAAGGAAGAGAGGTGCTAACCAGGAGCTATGTAACCATACGATCCAGCAACCGCAGACATCGACTTCGACTGAGGCATATCAATAACTTTCGCCAAACCGAAATCTCCGACATGGGCTTCGAACTTTTCGTCGAGAAGTATATTATTCGACTTTATATCACGATGAATAATATGAGGTCTACAATCGTGATGCAAGTAAGCAAGTCCCTCAGCAGCTCCGAGAGCAATAGTAAACCTCGTCTCCCAATCTAAATCGCAAAACGATCCGTGAAGCAATTCGCCCAAGCTCCCTCTAGCCATGTACTCGTAGAGGAGGAGATTCGAGCCTTGGTAGTAGCAGAAGCCAAAAAGCTTCACTATATTCCGATGCCTAATCTTCCCAAGAGTCGAGATCTCAGCTCGAAAGCCATTCTCAATGGTGTTACCCTCTCTATTCGAAGCTAGCTTCTTCACTGCAATCACTTGAGATGAGTGGAGAACCGCTTTGTAAACTGTCCCCACCGCCCCTCTCCCGATCACAAAAGCTTCATCAAAATTGTTGGTGGCTTCGACTAGATCTTGAAAAGTGAACCCTTCTTTCGGAGGGAAGTAAATATCCGAATCCATGGTCGAAATATCCTTTTCTTGAGAAGACGGAGCCTTATCAACGGGATGGTATCTCATCACGTATAAAATAACCGCGATTAGTAAAAGAGAGATTCCGCCAATAACTGCAGCTACTATAGTGATGATCTTCCCTCGAGGAGCTCCCAATTGTCCCACCGAAGGAGGATCCATGTAAGGAGGAGTTGAGCCCGTGCAATTACCGAGAAGCCCTCCACATAAGCCTCTGTTTCCAGCAAAGCTACTGATACTCATATTCTGAAACAGTGGCACTAGAGGGAGTGGGCCCGTTAACTCGTTGTTCGAGAAATTGCATCCGAGCAGACTAGAGAGGTTCGCGAACGTGCTTGGGATCTCGCCACTCAGCTCATTGTTATCGAGGAAGAGATACTCTAAGAGTATGAGATTTCCAAGCTCGGGTGGAATCGGACCCGAAAGGTTATTGTTACTCAGATTCATCGCGATCTGCAAGCTAGCAAGATTTCCGAACTCGTTTGGTATACTACCGGATAAAAGATTCCCTCCCATCTGAAGTTCGGTCAAATGAGAGAGATTGCCTAACTCGAACGGTATATTTCTCGAAAACTTGTTCTCTGAAAGTATTAGCCGTTCGAGGGAAGAGAGAGTACCTAACTCTTTCGGTATGGCACCATCGAAGCTATTCCCACTAAGATCGAGCTTTAGTAAGGCCTTACAATGGAGAATTTCTTGCGGCATTTCTCCGGTGAAGAAATTCGAGGAAACGTTGAAAACAGCAAGCTGTGACAGGTTCCCTATCTCTCGAGGCAAATCAGCCGTGAAGTGATTCCGGAAAGATCGAGCCTCTGCAGTTTCCTACAGTCGCCTATCCCTTGAGGAATCGGCCCACTAAACTTGTTCTGAGCCAAATCGACAGCAGAGAGATTAGTTAAACGACAAATATCAGAAGGAAAACTCCCAGAAAGGCGATTATCGCTGAGACGAAGCTGCACTAACGAAGTGCAGTTGATGACGCCCGATGGAATATTCCCATACAAATCATTGGCTTCAAGATTTAGAAGTATCAAATTCGAATGCTGACAAATGTGAGGCGGGATTCGACCAGTGAGGTTATTGTCCGAAAAATCGACCACCCAAAGCCGACTGTACAAACCTAGACGCTGAGGTATGGTGCCACTCAAATTGTTATCAAAGAGCTGTAACTGACTCATTCTTGGAAGATATTGGAATCCATACGGAATCGGGCCGGTTAAAGAATTAATCGACAAATCTAGCTTCGTGAGATTCCTCAACGTGCTGAGCTCGGGCGGGATCACACCGCTAAGCTCATTCTGAAACAAGTAGAGTAAATACAAACTCTTTATTTGAGTTAACTCTATCGGGATTTGCCCGGACAAAAAATTCTCCGAGAAATCGATTTCTAGTCCGAAACTCAGATTCCCAATCTCCCTCGGAATACTCCCATTCAAACTATTTCTGTAAAGATACAATCTTTTCAAATATTTGATATTCCCAAGCTGAGGAGGAATCTCCCCGACAAAGTTGTTCTGATACAACGCGAGCGTTCCAAGGCTCGTGCAGTTCCCGAGCTCCTTAGGAATCGAGCCCGAAAACTGATTATCCCAAAGAATGAGATCGGTTAAGCTTTGAAGCATGCCTAGCTCTTTAGGTAGATTCCCACTAATTTGATTCTGAGCAAGTCCAAGAACTTCGAGGCTTTCACAATCGCCTATCTCAGATGGTAAGCTTTCAGAAATCGAATTCTGCCCTGCTCGAAAAACTCTAAGGTTTCTTAATTTACCAAAAGAATGAGGAATCGGGCCCGTGAGGTTATTCGTGTAGGCCACAAACTGAACTAGGGAAGTTAGTTTGCCAAACTCATATGGAATAGGACCGGATATTTGGTTGTTGCACAAATTTAGGCTTACCAAATGGGAAAGATTACTCAACTCGACCGGTATTTTGCCATCGAGCTGATTATCGTTCAAGTTGAGAACTTCCAAATTGGAACAGTTTGAAATCTCTTTGGGAATCCTACCTCTAAACCCATTGAAGGAAAGATCAAGAACAGTTAGGTGGACCAGATTACCGATCGTCGAGCTCAGAGTACCCGAGAGATTCCGAGAATCGAGATCAAGAAACCAAACAACTGGATTGTAACCTGTTGTGCAGTTCACACCATTCCAATTGCAAGGTGTTTGATCATTAGGGTTCCAGTTTTCAAGAAAGTTGAAAGGATCAATTATGCTTTTCTTGATTTCTAAGAGGTGGATTCCATCATCACTCAACGAATTCGAAGGCAAAATCAGTATCATTGAAGCTGCTAATATTCCTATGCACCCCCAAAAATGGCCTCTCCTTAAATCAAACATCTTCTACTCAAGAATCAAACAGCAACACGAAAAATAGATTCTTGATTTCCAAATTCAAAGATGGAATCCCTAATAGCTATCAATCATAATCAGTTCTTCAAATTCTTGATAAAGGGATTTTTCTCAAAAGCCATGAAAAGTTGCCTAAAGAAGTTCAAATAGAATCATTAATTGATTGGAAGCCAACACAATTCACGAATCCCATCCACCAAAAAGGGTTACTGCTGCATATGATCAAATAATGGAAAATATAAGAAAATATTCATAAATCAATGATCTTTAAGGAAAAGGGAGTAGAGCTTTTACATACCTTTAGCTCCATGAAAAGTAGTAGACTTTTTCTTTCTTTTTTTTCCAATGGAAGATTCCACAAGCTAGATTTTCAAGTTATGCCTTGGGAAGAACACAGAGCAGAACTCATGTAACTCATAAATTATCACATAACCAAAAAAAAAAATCCAACTTTTCAATGAATTCCAACAAGAATGGTGGAAAAATTCAAATTCAAACTCAATATTTCAGATGAGAGAGAGAGAGAGAGAGAAGCAATTTCAGACTGGTGGAAACATAAAAGAAAGCCCAGAATGAGAATGCAATGAATCAAATTGGTTTATTTAGTATTTTATTGAATTGAGAAGCAAAAAAAAGAACAGCACAAAAACAAAAAAAGCTTTGAGCTTTATTTATTTTTTGGTTAAAAATGCAAAAGCGGTATCTCCAAATGGGAAATAGCAGCCAAAAATCTACTTAATGGATGGAAGATACATTCGCTAGTCCTTCACTGAAGCTCTAATGGCCGACAAAGCATGCTCTCTCTCTCTCTCTCTCTCTCTCTATGAAGATATGGGTGAGTGTCCTTATATACGCAAAGGGTTTCTCTTTGTTTCTTGCTGTTTCTGAATGTGTGAGATTTTGTTTTGGCTCTCAACAAGATCTTTCTTTTCCTTAGCTCAATCTTGAACTCCCTCCCTTTTTCCCCACCTCACTCTCTCTCTCTCTCAAATAAAAAGTGGAAATTTTCAAGTGCTTGTGGAAAGGGACTTTTTAGGACAGAAGGGAAGCTAGAAAAGTGCATTTTTATTATTTTTATTATCGTTATTTGAATTTTTATTTTCAAGAAAATTGTGGGAATTTCTGGGATGGCGAGAGGTATCGGTAGGTAAAGCCGGTGCTATATGAAAATTATATGCACCGGGCGGCGCGTGAAGTCACGAGTGATGAATGCACGCATTTTTTATTGTTTAATAATATTATTATTTACTCTCTCCGTCCCGCCGAAATGGCCTTGTTTCCTAAAAAAGAAATAATTAGTGAATTAAAAAAATTAATTAATTAATAAAAATAATAACTAATGACTTTGTTTTCCTTGAAATATTTATTTAATATTTAATATATTTATAAAAAATTCAAAACTTTAATTATCAAACACACGTTACGAATTAAACACTCCCTCCTTAAATCCCGTGCCGAAAAAAAATCAAGTCATTTCGGCGGGACGGAGGGAGTATTAATTTTCTTTTATGTACTCCCTTCGTGTGTATAGAATACTATATCAAGTGAGACTCGAATTTTATCTTAAGATCTACTGCTCGAAATATCGAAATGTGTGTCGTAAGATTCTGTAAAATAAAAAATAAAATAAAAAAAGGACGGAGGGAGTGTGTATTAATTACAATGTTCTAAATGTCCCTGCCAAGGCGCTAGGCGGCACCTCACCGACCCGACTAATACTAAATCCGACTAGGCACTTAGCGACATCCTAACTATTGGTCATATTAAAGTTTAATTAGTCTCTAGGTATGTTTAATCGATATTTACGTTAACTAGGTTATTTCCATACGTGATTTGGATGGCTAGACGAATTTAGAGCTAAATTAGATTACAAATATTGAATTCAATACATATTGATATTATGTTGAAAGTTAGAAAATTTTTTATACACTATGAAATTTATTGAATTGGACTATTAATTATCATATTCTATGCTTTTTTATTGTGAATTTGGTAATAAAATTATGAATAATATATGTAATATAGTTTCTAACTGATGACATAATGTAAATATAATAAAAATAAGTATTGTGTTTCGAATCCGCCTAGGCGCTAGTCCCCCCTCCACCGCCCGACTAGCGACTGACAATTTTTAGAACATTGATTAATTATAAAACAATTTAATGGATAAAACTCATGATTTAATTGGAGAATGTCTTTAATCTTATTTTTCTTTTTCGGAAAGTGTTATGTTTGATTTTGGTTTTGTATCGGTTTTTTTTATACTTTTGATAATTGCTTTTATATTAGATATTGGTAGTGTGAGAAAATGGCTTCTTTTGCTTGGCTACCCATCCCTCTTTACTCTCAACATGATGTGTAACATGTTATTCATGAGCAAATCAATGATGTAATGGTACATTTATATTGGCATGGAATTCTCCCTCCACCTATAATTGGATATATTTTTTATTAATAAAATAGTCAACTCGAATATTTCTAAGTCTACCGATCAATAATTCGAATATGCATAAATGATAGATGGATAATATAACAAATTATATGTTATGGAGTATGAAATCATAAAATTATACATTCTAAGTTGCTCGCTTATCTCATATTGATAAAAAAAATGTCTTTAATTCAACACATAACTTGGATTAGTATCTTTTGTTAGGCCTTTTAAGGATGTGCATGCCCAATTCTAATAACCAGGATCGGTCTAAGTATCGATGATGGTTCCATTTTTACGATTATGGTAGAAGTTTATAGTATTCTAGCATATATATGAGATGGCATGTTGAAACCGCTAGTTTGTGCCACATTCGGAAAAGGTTTTGAATTCAAATATTGGTTAAATGACTCTCCCTTTTTATAATGCCTTAGAGATGCAAGATCAAACCTAATACTAACTCGGTCTGGTAAAATGATTGATTAAATAGTATTGTATCAATTGATAAAATGATTTTCATTATAAACCCTCTTAGAATTTTCTCAATGATCGAATCAAGGAACATTAGTGTTTTAACCATGATACGGTCGATCTAAGGTTCTCTCAAAGTTGTCATGTAACATAAGTTGGATAGAGAATTCATAAATTACAAAGTTGGTAATATTTCAATTTGTAATTAAATAAATAAATGAGATTGTTTGTTGATATCTAAAATTACATTTTATAATAATGACATGTTTTTGAAATTTCGGTGCCACAACAACTTTGATTTAGTCAAAATTTAGAGCCTAAGGTGGTTTATAGATTTAGAATGCAATTATGTACTTGTCTGTTTTATTTTATTATTTTATACTTCTATGTTTTAATAAAAATAAAATATTTATTAAATATATATATGAATATAAAATAATAAAACATCGTATTTTGATTGGATAGAGAGAATACTTCACATGTATTTAACCAGTAAAACTAATGAAATATACTCCCTCCATTTACTCCAAAATAATATATTTATATATTTAATACCTCATATAATAAATATAAACCGAGGGAGTAGTAGTTGTTGATGCTTAAATATGTGGATTTATGAGTTGCATATATACATATTGCATTTTGCAAACATAGAACGTGAAGGTGTGGGAGGGGACCCACCAATAGGAAGGATAGATTGAGCAGAAATAGAAGATGATTTGGCATCCTACACTTAACCACTTACTTTATGTCCAAATCAATGATTCCACATATTCTTCCCACTCATTATTTCATTCTTGAAAAATGTGTGCACCAATTACAATTTCACTATTTTTAGATACTCCGTATAAAATTTTTGTGACCTAGAATTTTAAAATCTACATGTATTATTGTATACACACAAGATTATAATTGTAACTGATTCGTACACGAGATCGATTTCTACTCAAATTTTTTTTTATTTTTTATTTTTATGATTTCTACTCAATTTTATGTTTGATATGAATGTCAAATTTATTGAAGCATCAGTAAAATTTTAATTTTCTCACACATATGATGACATGCTTTCCATATTACAATGTAATTTGGTCACCTAGACAAATCTGATTATCTTATCAGAAACAATAAAAAAATTTATATTCCATATATACTTATATTCAAATTTTAAAGCTCGTGTATAAATAGAAATTTGATCAAAGATGCATAATGTATTTAGAGGCAATTATCCCTATTATTTTTAGTGATAATAGATTTTACTCGTTCAAATAATATTGAATGTTCTCAAGTTATGTTCTTTCCATATAATCAACCCACCAGTCTCATTTTTCTCTTAGCATGTGAGATATAAATTTCATAAAGTATAGTACAATCAAAACATGAAATATCACACTCAAAAAGAAGAAGAAAAAAAGAAGAAAAAAAACATGAAATATCAATCCCTTTTAAGAAAGAAAAAATAAATAAAAAATATATCAACACGTAGAAATTCCACTAGTTGACATCCACCAATAGTATTGATTTTTTTACTTCGAATGCAATCTTCTTGAATTTTAAAAGTATAATGAGTTCATAAATGGAGATTTATTATTACATTTCTTTTCTTGAATAAGAAAGAGGAAAAGAAGTGCCAAGATTTCGACACTTGGTGAACTTCATATCTTCTCCTTTTCGAAATTAATTTTACTAAAAAAGTTTGTTTAACATAATATGGTTCCATGATTTAAATTAAAAAAATAGTAACACTATTGTCACTCGGGCAAAATTTATATCTTTTTTGAAAGGAAAATTTATTGGTGGTTATACTTACTGATATAGTAGTATGTAACAATCAAATATTGTAAAAGAGGAATTTGGTAGGAGGGCATTATTGTCAATTGGCATAATCATGACTAGACTTACACTTATACATACATCAACAGACATGAGCCCCACCTCCATTGGCTGTTGCTTTTCCCAATGATGATTCTTCCTTTGTTTTTTTGTTTTGTTTTTTTGGTTCATCACCACTAATCCCATCCCAAAAAATTTAATTAATTATCACTTAACCCATGTTACACCTATCATATATGTATCTAATAATTAGACGCCTCTATTTTTTTATTATAAAAAATATCAATTTCTTTAACTGGCTAACAAACATGTGCCATGTGAAAGTTCATCTTTTGAGATAATTAGAGAAGTTAGGTTATTGCTTTTCCAATTCATTCGTATGAAAGTTTAGTAGTTCTTGAAAAGATATTGATATTTGTACGCTTTTGAACTATAATCACATATTATCATGCAATTTCGATATCCTAATTGTATCCCAAAAATCTTAACTTTTATTTATTTTATACGTATTATTTTTATAATAATAAAAATTCTATAATTAACAAATCATAATAGATATTTATATATAAAAATTAATTTCTAAAAATAATAAAAATTTAAATTCGGAACACGGTTGAGTCGGTTGACACACCAAAATTGGGACAGATCGAGGATCCTAAGTGGACACAAATAATTAATTTTTCTTAGGAGCAAAAGATTAATTAATTATTAAATTAAATTGTACAATATTGAGAATCCAATTTTTCTTGGATATATTAAAAACTTAGTAGCACATATAAAAAAATTATAAATTAAAATTACATTTAAAACTTCTATTGATATAATATGGTATTATGTTCGTCATATTGTTACTTGTATGATGATAATGTAAACCTATGCAAATTGCTTGCCCTAGTGAAATTAATGAATTGCCAATAAGAAAATTAGAGTTGTCAATGACTAATTAATAGTAAACAATAATAGAGATGTATATAATTTATACACATATCAACCAATGCACCTTAATTACAACCATACAAAAATGAATTAGGCCCAATTAAAATTACATAAATTGACAAAGTCATATATGTATAAATGTACTTTACACGTATTATTTTTAATATCTTGAAGTACATGAAGTCTTTAAATAATTTTTCATAGTCCAACCAAGAGTTTTTTCTTTCTTTATTTCTTTTGACTAAAAACAAATATTACATAAATTCGGTTATATTTTTTCTTCCCTTCTAAAACGGTTATATATAGTATTTAGTTTATGTCATGTCTTGGGACACACTTGGGTCAGCCGGAGGCACCGTGCGGCCAGGCTAAAACAATGACACTTTTATTCATATAGATTAACACTTTTCTGTATAAAGATTGACACTTTTAAAAATTGTCATTTTATTCGTAAAATAATTATGTTAAAGATTAGCACTTTTATTCATATAAATTGACACTTTTCTGTATAAAGATTGACACTTTGGGCCCGATCGCACGGTGCCTCCGGCTGACACAAGTTTTTGTCCATGTCTTGGGCTTAAATAATAATAAGTAAGAAAAAAAGAGATAAACACTTTAAAAATAAGTTTCATATCTATTTATTATCATGATTTTGAAATAAAAAATTACGTAACATAGTACTAAAAAAAAGGCCCAAAACTGTAAACCTGAATAATGAAATAATGACGTATTCTTTTTTGGTAGATTTACTTTCCGATATTCATCGCTTTAGATTATTGAAGAGATTAAGTTAATTAGGGATAGCTTTGAATCTAAAGATTAGATAATAAATTAATTATATTAAAATGATGGATTTGAAGGCTATTAAATTAGGCATTGGAGTTAGGACTGCTGGCAAACGTTGACCAGACTGTCAACTTACTTAATGGTCAACTAAAAACTATTAATTAATTAATCGATTAATTAATCAATTAATTAAATCCCAAACCCAGTAATTAGCTTGTCATATATATTTAATTTATGTCTCTCTTTCATGATGACGCGGTTTTATTCGTTAATACGATTTAAAATAATGTGATTTCAATACTAGTATTTATATTTCATAGACCTTTTCTTGTTGCCTTTCATTATTTAAATTTTTTTAACAGTCCAATATTAAACTGCTTTCGTTGAAAAAAAAAGGGTGATTTTAAACATAGCCCCCATTTTACTCTTCATAGCCCCATTTTAATAAATAAATATATATATTAATATTTGTACTATTTTACCCTTAACCTCCTAAAATTATTAATTATAATTGGATAATAACTACAATCCGAGTTAGCCCGAAACACCAAGCCCCCAGAATTACAATTGTTATGAAGAAATAATCGTAGCGATTCTCAACCTCACAAACCCAGAAAATTGAAGAAAATAAAATTCTGTTGTTAATCACCGGAGGAGCGCAATTCTTATTTCTACTTCACTGTCAAATTTATGAATGCCGGACGATGATTTTAGCACGGAATAATACTCCATCCCACCACAATTATTATCTAGCATAGTTTGATAAAGATTGTAAATCTTTAAAAGAACATTCTAGGAGGTAAAGAGGCTAATCAATAATTTGATAGAGCAAATCGTATCAGCAAGGGGAAAAATCTAAACCAAAAAAAAAAAAAAGAACTCATATTTGTAAGCCTAGACGTAATCCATTTGTTTAATCTTTTAATCATTTCTAATCCTTTTGTGGAATCAATTTGCTTAATCTTTCCAATCATGGAATATCTTTCTCTGACCACTCGCACTGTCTTCGGCAAGTGACTGAAGTTTTCATTTTCATCAACCTTTTGATTTGGTGTTACAATCTCATTCTCTTGGGGCTATACATTTCTCTCTCTTTTTTATTTTTATTTTAATTAGTAATAAATTCGAGGGCTATAGGGGTTATACGTATTGTTTAACTACAATTATTCGTTTTAGGAGATTGAGGGGTAAAACAGTACAATTACTTAATTAATTAATTTATTTATTAAAATGGGGCTATGAAGAGTAAAATGGGAGCTATGTTTAAAATCACCCAAAAAAAAAACAAAAAGGAAGAAGAAGAGGGCCAACTTAAATGGATTTATAACAGGCCCAAAGCAAACAAAACCCTAAGCTGTAAAAGAACAAAAGTTAAAATATTTGAAGTTCATTTCTTCATAATTCGAGATCATAAAATATTCAATTCAATGCTTCTCATATATGTTCAAAATTTTGTAAAAAATACATTTTTCGTAAAAAAAAAAAAAAAAAGAAGAGAGAGAGAGAGAGATGCAATTTATTTACAATTATAATGCATTTTACATACAATTATAAATTTATAATATACCATCCATGGTAATGTAACTTCGGTACTATTCTAATACGGTTATACTAGTTAAGCTCGACTGTAAATCATAAAGTGATCAGTAGTCCAATTCATTTATTAATTTTTTTGCGAAAAAATCATTTATTTGAAAAAAACAAGACTATAACGCTTTAATTTATATTCTCTCATATTGACTCTGTCTATTCAAATCGTCGTTGGCCGCCGTATATTATTATTAATTAATGAAAAAATTAGGTTTTTGTTGACAATATGTGAATATGAGTAAAGTCGACTAGAATTATATTATACCAACATAAATTAATTTATTAAAAGTGAAAAAGTCATCATGATGAGTCTTTTTATTATAAGTTTATATATACATATATAATGGAAAATAAAAAAATCTAGAATAAAAAGATATTGATAGAGATTAATAAAGCATAGATGAAAGATGCCTTACTTTCCTCTGTAAAGTATTAAAACTTTACCTTAAATCATTGGTTATTAAACACGCTTCAAAATTGAATATTTTTTTAAATTAAAAAAAAAAAGAAGAAAAAGAAGATCTTCTTTATCACTTCAAGAAAAATGTCATGCTTGCTTGCTTGGAAAGGAAAAAGGTTTTTGCTTAAGAGAAACTTCAGGTAATAAAGGTCACATGCATCTAATATCTAATTAGATTAGCTTGATAAAATAAAATAAATTCCAACTTCAAAATTTAGAAATAAAAATAAGTTTCTAATTTTATGTACGTACTTTACATATAGATAGCGATAACGATGCCCATCTATTCATCGTGAACATTATTAATATTTTCATAGCTGATGTAACAATATCTCATATCAAAAAATCTACCATATAGTACTAAAAGATTTCAAATGCTACTAAAATAAATTTACGTAATACAACTACATCAGCGAAGAGTATATTAATCAGGGCAAGTCTAAATCTAGAGAATGTTTCTTCTTGGTTCGAACACAATTTCAATTTTTCTTTTTTTACCTACGTAGTAGTTTGAACACATGTTCATTAAACATTTTCATATGCACATCTCATAAAATCTACTTGAAAAATAGATTTCCTTTTTTTTTATTTTATAAGAAAATAGCGTGTGAAGTGAACTTACAAAATTATATTTTCAGGTGCAAGATTGAGATTTGAGATCAAAAAATTGTACTGTACTATAGATTAGAAGGATCAAATTGTACGATAGTATGAGTACAAGAAAAGTCTTTAAATATTGAAAAATAAAATACAATTCTGACTTCATATTGTAAAATTGTCGGTGGATATTAGAAAAATAGATTAATATTTTCCTTTTTACCGAGTTTGTACGACAATCGATGGTGATGTATTATTAAATTTTGATATAAGACAATTATTTTCCCTCTAGGATTGGTAAATACTCAAAGCCTCATGTGCATGGTGCATTTTGATGAAGGTTCTTTCCCCTTACTACGGTACAATTAATGGTAATTAGCGACAAAAATTAGATGTAATTAATACATTGGGAAACCGAAATCAAGAGTTGGAATTTTATTCAAACGAAATCAAGAGGCTGACCATGCTAGAAATTAGTATCCTATTAATTAATTTTGACTCTTCTTCTCATAAATCATAATGCACAAATTATTCAAAAAATTATTTATTTAAAAAAAAATATATGTTTACACCTAACGGAATTCACATGACATGGAAATTAATAAATTAAATATAAAAAAAGCTTAAATAATTGAATTTGAACCCCATAAAAAGAAAAAAAAAGTCATAAGCAAAGGACAAAATTCGGCATTTTTGACATGAACTTTTAACATTTTTTTGGTTAAACTATAATTTATTTTTATAATATTCTGAGCTTTGTAATTTTTTTGATTTATGATTTACATCAGATATTCCAATGCTGGAGAATGTTGTTATTGCATCTCAAATTTTGGTACGAGTGCGATATTTATGCCAAATATCGACTCATCATATTTTTTTCAAGATGTTGACGGCATAAATTATTATTCCAGCACTAGAACATCGACAGCAAAAGTCACACAAAATTCAGATCATAATACAAAATCTATAAATATCCCGAACATGTGTATATCCTTTTGTTTTTGGACCATATATAATTTTTTTTCCAATTTTTTTTCTCATTTGATTGGTTACAAATCCATGGTTGCTGAAAGCAAAGGCAAAATTGAATGGCCCGAAAAGTAATGAAGAAAAGAAATAAGCCCATTTAGAAAGTAATTCTAGTTCGCCATTAATTATTATTGGGCTGAAATTATCGTTCAAGTTTCTCAAAAAAAAAAAAAAAAAATCTTTTATTTTTATTTTTAAGAGACATGAAGTCTTAAAAATAGTATCGAGTTGAGAATTCTATGACGTTCAAAATTCCATTAAACATCAATAAATTTATCTTCAATTTACAAAAAACAAGGTAATGATTTCAGCGAAATCCTACATTTATCAACAAATAAAAAATTATTAAAGACTATATAATCACTAGTATTATAAAATCAAACCACAAGTAAAGCTAAAGATTCGGAAACAAAAACCGAACCAACTTAGAAAGGTGAATTTATTTCACTATCATTCATATATATGGAAAACTAAGTGACTATCAATATCAAGTATAAAAAAAATACTGAAAAATAAAAAGTGATTGTGACAAAATATTGCTGGAAAGTAATCTGATTTTATATCTGTAAAAGGTGAAAATCGAGTCATTGAAAACGAATGAGCATTTTGGCCAATCATAGTTCCCATGCATACAAAAATCAAATCAAATTCAATCACGCTTCAAATTTTGAAAATTTAATTTTCTCAAACAAAAGAAATTGAAAAGAAAACCAAAAAATAGACTAAAAAGTTGGATAATGATACGTTGATCTTGCCCAGAGTTATGGTTACGATACGCAACTCAATTAAAATGAACGAGTCGGGAGTTCAAATCAATACAGAAATGCGGTCTTCACTAAGTGGTCTTTCTTTATGCTTAAAAAAATACTCTGTCCGTCCCATTTTACTTTGTATGCACAGGACGGATCCTACCATTATAATTTATTTTAACTAATATGTCTAAAAAAATCAAGTCTAATTAAATAACAAGAAAATCATCAAAACTATCTCCTTCCCATTTCCTCTTTTGCCATAATCTCAATTCTCAAACTGGTGAAAAAATCAAATTTTTCCAGATTTGCCTATTTTCATCCAAATCACACACCAAATTTAAAATAAATAAATAAATAATCCTTAAAGAACTTTCAAGATAAAGAAAAAACCAATATGGCTAAACTAAAAAGCTAGTCCATTACAACAAGACCTAAACAAATTTCATAGAAACAAAAAAAAATTAACACTAACTCCTAATTTAATCTAACTAATCTAAAAAAAATCAACCAAAAAAAAAACCCAAAATGCTGCAAGACTGTAAGGGCAAAGCTACTCACCACCACTACCCTAAAACCCTATATCCACAAGCAACATTCACCTCTATTGCTTCTCCCTCCGCCGGCACATACTTCTGCTTCCTCATCTCCACCACCTTCCGGTGGGAATTCGAGTGAAGGACGCTTGAGAACGTCGGGCTGCTGGCGGGCCGGTACTCGGGCAGCAACCGGCCCGACTTGTAACGGACCCCACACGCGTTGCAGAGGGTTTTCGGTCCCATCGGCCCCGCCCGCCACTGGGGGGTCTTATCAGCTTGGCAATGCAAGCACCTCCTTCCCATGGCGGCCCCGCCCCCGCCTCCGGTGGTGACGGCTGGCAATGGCGGCAAGGTGAAAGATGGTACTTCCTTCTTGCTCTTGACACTCACTTGATTCAACCAAAGGGATTGCTGGGTTGGCAAATTGCCATACCCGGCTCTTCGTCTTCGTCTCTTGCTCCGGGCTCGAACAGGGTAGTTCGTCGGGACTTTGAGGCTGTTGCAGCAGCTGGCGACGGAGCCGCCATTGCTGTTCGTGTTCGAATTGCTGCTGTTGCTGTTGCTGCTGGTGCTGTTCTCGAGCACCGATACGGGCTCTGGTGGTTCATCACGAGCTCCGGATTATCGGCGAGGATGCCAAAGCACGTTTCTACGGAGGGGAAGGCGTCCTTGTTCGATAGCCATTCCAGTTCCTCCTCCTCTGCAAATTCCTGAAGCGCAGAGGCAAACAGCAGTGAGTTCATGATCAATTCTTCAAGAATTCTTCAAAGATTACAACTTTACGACACCCAATTCGTTGAATTGAGCTAATCAATCAAGAATTTGATAGAAATTTTTGAATTCAAAGAAATGTTGGCTCCAATATTTTTCAAAATTGGGGAACAAAACAATGATTTGATTTGATTGGATGGGAAATTATATCCCAAGTCGGTAGAGATGAAGACAAATTGGAGGGAATAATTTCAGAGGGACAAAAATGTCTTTACAAGAAATGGAAATTGGGAAATTTAAATAAATTTGATTTGCTTGGCCTAATATAGGGAAAGGCGAAGAACGAAAAGCATATGCCCATGCCCACATTATCACAAAAGTCTTGAAAATGACTGAATTTAAGCATTTATTTTATTTTTATTTTTTACAGCTCATTCACGCCGTGATTAACGATGCTGCAATTGAAAAAGACGCGTCCATTAATTTTCTGAGGTTCCAAACTACATAAAGAAGATGAACTCGAGTTCCCCAAAATACCCCTCAGTTCAAAACAACGCACTAGGGTTTCCAAGGGCAAATCCGTCCAAACAACAAAGTCACGGTATTCACATATTCAGCAAAAGAGGGTAAAACGCGCCGGCGAATTTGACCCAACCGTCCGAGTCGACTCAAACTCGCCGAACGAGTCGCACCCACTCAGAACGGAAACACACCCAAGACAGCCAGACTCGTCCGAGTCAAACCCGGACACGGCCAACAGACATAACAGGGGTGGAACTTACAGGAAATGGGCCACGGCCAAAAACCGCCGCCGCAACCGACGAAGAGGAAGCGGAGGCGCCCTTGGAAATGGTGAGGTCCTCTTCCTCTTCCTCGCCCTCGAGGTTGAAGTTCAGGAGGTCTTCGTCTACGGGGAAACACGCTGCGGAGGTGCCCAGAATCTCCATTTTTTTTTCTCTTTTTTTTTCCGGTTCGAGTTCTGGTTTAGAGAGAGAAAGTGGGGGAGGGGAAAGCGTTAGGTTGAAGAAGGTGTGGAGAGAGAAAGACTCTCTTTTTTTCCTTTCTTCTTTTTTCTTATTGGGAGACTCTGATTATAATTTTATTATCGAAAGGTCTTGAATTCAACGAGGCGATTTTGTTTTTCTATTTTCCTTTTTGATTTTTGATTTTTGATTTTTTTTAAAGTGGATTTCGTTCATGCACTGCTGCTACGGAGGAGTTATTATACCCTGCTTCTCGGACTACGGAATTTCGTTTACGCGTTTTCCATTTATTTTACTTGCTTTATACTAGTGGGACCTACCTTTTACAACTTGGTTTTTTGATTTTTTCAGTATTTTCAAAAATTCAAAATCTGGTTACAAAATTGGGATGGGATTTTGTATTGAGATAAGGTAGAATATTATTTGGGTTATTCTTTCTCTTTTTCAGAAAAATATAGTAAGTTGCGAGAAATGCTACAAAAATATTTTGTTAAGTACGCTAAGTTTTATCGACGACTGTACATACAACGTATTTACTTATCTTGTTAGTAAACGTAAAAATTTATGGCACTGATAATAATTTTACACGTTTGTAAAATGCGTAAAGATGGAGTACTATTTAATTGAAATGATCAACGATTATATATCGACACGTTTTGAAAATTCTATCATGAACTATTTTCTGTTGTTTAATCTATATGGAAAGTACTACGGAGTACATGATAAAAGAAATTATCTTTATATTAAATATTTTTGTCGAAAACATGAAATCCTTTTGAATTAATATTAATGTAATTTTTTTTATTTTATAAATTCGGATGTTACCATTATAAAAAAAAAGTTTAAATGTCTCTTGCGAAAACATCATATATAAATTATTCGTATTTTTTAATAGGTAGTCTAAAGTCTATTTCTGTATTAATCAAATCATCAATAGCAATCTTTAGGTTAATTAAATTACTGTAATTTATTTATTGTTGAAAAAAATTCATATACTCATTCTTAGCGAGGAAGTAGAAAACTAAATCAGTAAGGTACAATGGTACATCAATGATCAACCATCCATGGGCGGCGCGACTACACGTTAGCAAAACTCGCAACGGAGGGCAATACGGTCAGATCAGGTTATTACTTCATGCGTTACCTTACATGGGCGGCTCAAAACACGTCATTCAACCAATCAGGAAGCGCAACGTGTCCCGTCAACGTTAAACAAAAACTTTGACTATCATGGAGTACACGTGGCAGTGAACTGAACGCTGCCAAATTCGTTGTAAATTGTAAAGCTGTGTACGCACTTAAAAGGGCTTATTTTATTTCTAAGCTACCAATTTTCCCTTTTCCATTTTTTGTATTTAATTTAAATTTCTTTTCCGTATTCTTTTCTCAATAGAGATATCCAAAAATTCAGATACGTCAATTAGAATTTCTTATTGATTTGTTATGTATCTAGAAATGAAAAAAAAGAGATTTTGTTAGTTTAATTAAACCAAATAAATTGCTAATCTTATCTACTCATCGTCTGTGTGTATTCCAAAATAATTTGATTTGGTCCATATTGTAGCGTGCTCATTTTTTTTTATAAGGCAAATAACACACACACACGCACTCGAGGTGTCTCGAACCCTCGACCTCTTGGTTGGAGGGGAAGCGTCTTACCAACTGAGCTTGCGCTTCGTCGACTGCTCATTTGTTCTTCTAAGTTTTACTATTTTTCGTCATCAATATGTTTTTATTGATTTATGATATTGTACTTTTGGAAAAAAAAAATGCATTAAAATGCATAATACTACAATTTTAACATTATAAAGTATTTCTTAATATTCATGCTCAAAAGTTACGAGCAAAGTCGAACAAGAGAGGGAAGGGAATACCAATAAGTGTATTTTTAAATATTTGAGGAAAAAAAAAAGTATACTAGATTAAATTTTAATTTTTAAATTCGCGAATAAAAATATAATACTCCATAATCATTAAATATAAGTAAAAGGCATTCACCAACTCTTAACTATTTTGAAATTTCGGAAAGGGTCCCACAGAAGCACGTTATGCGGGCCCCATGCACGTTTCAAGGCAACAACCACTCCTCATGAGGAACATGTGCTGCTCACGTGTAAGGTAGGAAGAGGAACAAGCTTTTTACTAATTAACATACAATAAATAATTAATTAATTGCCGAAACGGGAAATATATAAAAATATGTGAATTATGCACACATTCCTGTGATCTCTGTCATCTATTATTGGCTCATGTGAGCCACGTAGGCTAAGCCTACTCGTCACCAATCAAATCCTACCTCATTAATCATAAGGTGTGTTGGGTAGTGACCAGATAGGTGAATCATCTTGTTCATTAAGTGTTTGTACGAAATGAACTCTGGAGGCCCGAGATGAGCCAACCCGCTGTATTTTAATGTTTCGTGTTAAATATCCGAGTTTTGGTTGGAATTCAATCATCGAACAGTGAGCTAATAATGTAATAAAATAATACACGTAAAGGTAAATAATAACAATAATAGTAATAATTATAATAATAACAATAATAATAATAATAATAAAAATAATAACTCAATAATAATAATAATAATAACAATAATAGTAATAATTATAATAATAACAATAATAATAATAATAAAAATAATAACTCAATAATAATAATAATAATAACGTAATAAATAATAATAATATATATAATAATAACAAGAATAATAATAAATAATAACAATAATAGTAATAATTATAATAATAATAATAAAAATAATAACTCAATAATAATAATAATAATAATAATAATAATAATAATAATAATAACGTAATAAAATAATAATAATAATAATAATAATAATAACAATAATAGTAATAATAATAATAATAATAATAATAATACAGAGTAATAAATAATAAATATTAAAATGTACTATTTAATCCCAACGATAAAAAGTGAAATCGGTAGGGGTATTTAATAAGGGTAATTTGGTAAATCTAAGTCTTCATCTAGAGTTATGCATATTGTACCAAACACAAATATAATGTCATCCTACTTTTAATTTTTTGCTACCAATGGAAATATGAACCCTCATCTTGACACTATTCACATGACTCATCTTTAGATGAGTCATCCTTCTACAACTTGAATGAATCACCAAACACTACCTAATAGTTATATTTAATCCTTGTTCATTTTAGTAGGTTAAAATTCTCAGATCATGTACATCACTCGAACAAAGTGTATAAAAATATATATTTTGATATAATAAAAATAGTAGTTCGATAATCTTTTGACTATGTCCCGTGAACGTGGCATGTTGGGTATTCCGATAGTGCATGTTGGTATTCAAGGTAATCCTTTTTTGATGTCAAATACTCTTTCCGTCCATAAATTCTTGTTTTTAGTGAGTCGGTAAGGTATTAATTAATTATGATATAAGTGGAACATAGGTCTCACATAAAGTATGATTTTAAACTATTTAATTTGGCTGATTATAGCATAAGTAGAATAAGGATTCCATTTAAACAAGAATTAATGGGGTCGCAATGACAAAATGTGTAAATCGGAGATTGTTGTGAGGTTAATTATAAAGTGGGTTTATGTGGAGTATATTAATAATCGTAGACGGAGAGTGTATTCAAAAGTATATTAATAATCGTTATGATTAATAGCATTGAAATACTAAAAATGATTGACGTACGTGGTATTATCATATCAATTGTAGATGAGAGTGGCAAAGTTGGTCGGACCCCGAATTGGGTCGGGTTGGACCGGGCCACATTGATATAGGCCCAATGGTGAAATGAGAAAAAGCATGCTAGGCACTTCGGGTCAAGCCGGGCCATGAAAAACTCGTCCCGACAAGATTTTGGGATGGTCCGGCCATTATTTTTGGGTAATCTATACCCTATCTCATTGAGTATTGTCTTCACACTCGTGTAATCACATGGGTATAAATTAGAATATTATAAAATATTCATATGTGAGTGTGGAGACAATACCCAAGGAGGTAGGGTATAGATTACCTTTTTTTTTTGCCATAACACGATTGTCTTGAGCCAACATGGCTCGCTAGGGCTGCAAACGAGTCGAGCCGAACCCAAGCATGCCAATGCTCGGGTTTGCTCGTTAAT